>CAUYQG010065309.1:0-10435 GCA_963574415.1 Tarsius wallacei | reverse complement strand
TGCAGGACTTGGGTGTGGTGGTGTGTGCCTGTAGTTCCAGCTACTTGGAAGGCTGAGGCGGAAGGATCGCCTAAAGCCAGCAGGTCGAGGCTGCGGTGGTGTGCCACTGCACTCCAGCCTGGGAGACAGAGTAAGCCTCCAACTCCAAAAAAAAAAAAAAGAACTCAGATGCAGGACTGAATGGGCTCAGCTGTTTGGGTTTCTAGGAGGGGAAATCTTTGTCTAGGGCCCCTGATAGGGACAAGACACTGTTCTTTTCTAGGAAGAAGTAGATGATAGCAGGGAGGGGCCTCTGGGCTTCCTAAATGTCCTGGTCCCTAGAGGTGGTGGGGAGAGATTGGGATTTGAGAATGATGGGAACTGTACTGAGAACCCTTGGAGCAGCTAAGGGGCTTTTAAGATCCATTTGAGCAAGGAGGAGACGTATAGATCAACCTGGGATGAACCCCACCCTCTCCCTTAATTCAGGACTGATGACACTGCAAGAATGAGTCCCCAAAAGAAAGATGCCAAGAGGGGGAGTCACCAGCAAGAGAGGAAAAAATCTCAGAGGCTGCGAAACAGGCAGGGAGAGGCTCCACCTCTAGTCTCCCCAGAGCCGCCCAGCTTGACAGCGGGCTGGGTGGGGTCGGGCGGCTGGCCGTGACTGTGACTCAGGTTTCTGTGGGCAGCCAAGGGCAGCCGGCAGGGAGGAGCCCCGGCCGACAGACAGGCCAGCCAACTGCAGCTTTCACCTCAGCTGTCCTCTCTCCTGGGAATGTGAGAGGCTCTTCTCTAGCTGGGCTGGCCTCTGGGGGCTAAAGGACCCCTGCTTTCCTCCCCCACCCCAGCTGACCCTCATGTTCCCTCTCAGAGCTCCCAGCTTCCCCCCTGGAACATTATACAGGAGAGGGAATCAGGGGTCACTGTCTCTAGGGAGGCCCCAGAATGTCTGTGCCGGGAAAAGGGTATGATAATGACTGAGCCTGCACCCTGAGGGAGGGACTGGGAACCCTGGACACCAGATGGGCCCCCAGCCTACCCTAGCCTGGCTGGCCCACATCTGGCTGGTTGTCATAATGAAGGCTGGGGGATGTAGCTGCTGCAGAGGGTGCTGAGGGACTCCCCCAGGCCTCCCAGTTGACCAGCTAAGGAAAGATGGCTGGAGCAGAAACCAAAGAGCTGTGGTCAGGGACTGTAGGACTTCCCTTTGGTGATGGGTGAGGGTTCAGCCAGCACATTCCCCTGGTGTTTTGGGGACTGCTTGTTGGGCTGTTTTTAGAGGTTGCTGAGAGGATGGGAATACACATTTACCTCTTGCCTTTTATGTGCTCAATGCTCTGCATGCATGTCTCACCAATCTTCACAACAACCGAGAGATCCAGCAACTTGTCTAAAATGGCACACAGGCTGGGTGTGGTGGCTCACGCCTGTAATCCCACCACTTTGGGAGGCTGAGGCAGGAGGATCACTTGAAGCCAGTCCAAGCCCAGCCTAGGCAAAAAAGGGAGATCCTACAAAAAACATTTTTGCCTGGTAGTGTGGCTTGTGCCTGCAGCCCCACCTACTCTGGAGGCTGAGACAGGAGGATCATGTGAGCCCAGGAGTTCAAGGCTTTAGTGAGTCATGATCATGCCACTGTACTCCAGCCTGGGCAACAGAGCAAGACCCCAACTCTAAAAATAAAAAACTGAAATGGCAAAGCTAGGATTAGAAATCGGAACTGACTGCCAACACAGCTGGCAATCTTCCTTTCCTGGGAACCAGGCAGTATAGCTGTTCTATGGGAGGGAGGGGGAGAAAATGACTTGAACTTTATCTAAAAGACTAGATATTCCATCACAAGGACACATGTAGTAGCATGCAGGTGCTGGCTGCCTTTGGTGTTTGGGAACAGATGGCAGTTTGAAGAGGACACTAGTGGAATGCTGAGCATGTAGTAGGTGGTCATTAAATATTTTTAGAACGAAGACGCCAAATTTGTGTGAAAGTCATTGCTAGTTTTCTGGGACATCTTGGGATTCTGACTCTGACTTGCAAGAGCGGAAGAAGCTAGCTCGAAAATGGGACTTTCCAACCCCGGCGAGAGAGGAATTTGCGGAGCATCTCTGAGCGAGCGTTGGGGGAGGAACAGGAGGGGGAACCGAGTGGATGATACAGGATTACCGAAGGCTGCGGACGCCACCTAGCGGCCAGAATGCAGCCCAGGGAAAGCCAGGTTCTTCGAGACCGGCGCGCGCGGAGCACTCCGGGGGTTGTAGTTCAATTGTGCTAAGAGGCCGTGCTGCCAAAGGGGCTGTTGGGTGTTGTAGTCCGGCGTTTGTTGGGCGGAGTTACCCTCGTCGGCCGGACCACGAGTCCCGTGGTGCCCCGCGGCTGGCCGCGCAGGCGCAGTGAGTCAGTGCCGGTCAGTCCTGTAGGCGGAGGGGCAGCGGCTGGGTCGAGCGGCGTCTGAAGGGGTCGCCGAGCGAGACGGGGCGGGGCGGCCGGCACCATGTCGAGGCAGGCGAACCGTGGCACCGAGAGCAAGAAAATGGTAACTTGGAGCCCGTGACCTCGGCGGGCGGGACGGAATTGAGGCGTCCTGGGGAAGGGGCCCGGCTCGAGCGCGAGCGCAAGGTGCGATGGGGAAAGGGCCCTTCTGTGAGCTCTGGCCGGGGAAGCCTCCTTGGTGGGCCATTGTGGAGGCCTCGCGGGCCTGAGGCGGGTTGTAGGACGGCTGGAGAAACTCCCCCAGGAGATCCCTTTCCCATGGAGACCCCGCCCCCGAGGCCTGTGTGCATCTCTGTGCTAGGCCAACAACAACGACGGTGATAAATAACAGTAACTACCGCATCTTGCTCTCTTACTATGTGTGAGGCACTGGACCGGGCACTTTACGTACGCGACAGTGTTTCATTTAATCCACAAAGTCAGCCTATTAGGTAGATAATGTCATCGCCATTTTACAGCTGAGAGCTTACGTAACTTGCCCAAATTTACACCTAGGAAGAGTTAGGATTTGCATCCATGTCTGAACTCCGAAGCCTGTGCTTCAGGCTCTTAGGCTGTAGTGTCTCACACCGTGGCGTGGGCATCGTGAGGGATGCTCGGAAACTGGTCTTGCCAGAAGGGAACTTTCGATTCAGTTGAATAAGAGTGAGTGTGCCCCTGTAATGGGGGTTGGGTGAGCGGCGGCTCCCTTCCTGGGAATAGTGGGACACCTTATGGTTCCATAAAGTTGGACTAGGGACTGGGGCTGGCAACTAAGGTCATTTTTCTCCGAACTAAGGAGCCTTCCTGGCAGGTGTTCCTTTTCTTTGCCATGTTCTTCTTCCAGAATGGCCCATGCTATGTCTTTGTTTTTTTAATTTAAAAACTAAGTATCTAAGGTTGCATGCTGGGCAGATCAGGGGCTCTCTCTCTCTCTTTTTTTTTTTTTTTTTTGAGTCGGAGTCTCACTCTGTCACCCAGGCTGGAGTGCAGTGGAACGCTCACGGCCACCGCCGCCTTGACCTGCCCAGCTCAAGCGATCCTTCCACCTCAGCCCTCCAAGTAGCTGAAACCACAGGTGCACACCACCTCACCCGGCTAATTTTTTGATTTATTGTGGAAACGAGTTCTCACCATATTTTCCAGGCTGGTCTTGAACCCCTGGACTCAGGCAATCCTCTTGCCTCTGCCTCCCTAAGTGCTGGGATTACAGGCATGAGCCACCATGCCCTATGGGACTCTGTTTTGATACTCAGCTCTAGAGGGGATGATCAAACTTCCCTCACACCTGTGCATCTTAGACCAGGAGCAGCCACCCAAAATGGGCTGCAAGAAGTCCTGTTACTCTATAGTGGTACTTAACCTTTTCTCTCTGAGACCCCTTTTGAGAAACTGATGGTGATAGCTGTGGAGCTCCCCTAATATTAAATAAGCAAACACAAATAGGGAGACAGAAATGTACACAACACAGGAGCATAGTCCTCCCTGGGACTGAGTCCTGGTTTCACCACTTGCTTGCTGTGTGATCTTGGGCAAGTTCCTGCATTGTTCTGAGCATCAGCAGCACCATCTCTTTTTTTTTTTTAGAAAAAGGTAATAATTGTACCTATATTATAGGGTTGTTCTGAGTTCTAGCAGTGTAACAGTGCACCTTGAATACAGTTGGTGTTGTGTCAGCTAGTATCCATATTAGTAAATATTAAACAGATCTATACATAAATATTTACTTACATTTGCGGGGGGAGATTGTGGGCCTCCTGTAGATTATGAGTAAGAATTTCTGTTTTGAAGGAAATACCAAAAGTTTAAAAGAAGAGAATATTTTGCTAGGAAATAGTGTCATGTAGGAAAAACACATGGACATTAGTTGGAAATCTGACTTACTCACTTGATCTTCAATTTCTTTGCCTATAAAATGGGGACAGGCTGGGTACAGTGCCTCATGTTTTTTTGAGTCAGAGTCTCACTCTGTTACCCAGGCTGGAGTACAGTGGCACACTCATGGCCACTGCAGCCTCAACCTGCTGGGTTCAGGCGATCCTTCTGCCTCTGCCTTCCAAGTAGCTAGAAATACAGGTGTGTGCCACCACGCCTGGCTAGTCTTTTTCATTTTAAATCATATTTCATTATAAATGATTTATTTACTTATTTATTTTCAGTCTTCCCATGAGAATGTAAACCCCATGAGGGCAGGGATTTGCTTTGTTCAGTGTTCGGTCCTGTCCTAGAATGATGCCTGGCACTAGGCAGGCAGTCAGTAAATGTTTGCTGAATGAATGAAATGAAGGTTTGAGTGCACCCTCTTACTTGGTTCCTGCTGATTCCTATTCAGGGCTTGTCACCTGATCCTCTTTGTGGCCACCTGGTTTTGACATACTTCTCTGTTCTCTGCTTGGGGTGTGTACTAGCAACTCTCCTCCCAATCATCCTAAACTTCTGCTAATTACTGTGTTCAATTTAAGCCTGCCAAGACCTAAATTGCTAATATATCCAAGAAACTAGATCTCTGCTTTTAATCTGTGCAAACAGAACCAGCCCATTTGTCAAGCAGACTTTTTTTTTTGAGTTGGAGTCTCACTCTATGGCCCAGGCTGGAGTGCAGTGGCACACTCACGGCCACCCCAGTGTTGACATGCTGGGCTCAGGCGATCCTTCCACCTCAATTTCCATGCCCGGCTAATTTTTTGATTTATTGTAGAGATGAGGTCTCGCCAAGTTGCTCAGGCTGTTCTTGAACCCATGGGCTCAGGCAATTTTCTCACCTCAGCCTCCCAAAGTGCTGGGATTACAGGCTTGAGCCACCGCGTCCAGCCTGTCCAGCAGACTTTTTCTGAGAGCCCAACAATATGCAAAGCTCTGTGCTAGGTGCTATGGTAGGTGCAGGGAGGAAGACCTAACTTTGAGAAGCACATACTCTGTGAGGGAGACAGAAGTGCCCACAACGCAGGAGTGTAGTACTGCCTGGAACTGAGTCCTCGTTTCACTACTTACTTATTTTGTGATCTTGGGTAAGTTTCTGCATTGTTCACCATCTTTACAAAAAAAAAAAAAAAAAAGAGGAGGTAATAATAGTACCTATATTATAAAGTTGTTCTGAGGATTGAGAGAATGCATGTAAAGCTAGCAGTGTAACAGTGCACCTAGGTCACAGTTGACCGGAGGTGTCCTCTAACCTTGTTATTAGCAGAGCTTTTAGCCTTGTTGTGTCTGTTTGGTAATTGGCTCTGGAATCCCATGGACGTGAAGCCTGCCTTTCTCTTGTGTTGTGCTTCAGTGACTCAACCCCAGTGTCTATTCTCCAGCCCTCATGTGAGCTACTACCTAAGTAGAGTCTCCGTGACAGGAAGTTGAAGGGTAAGAGAGAGGCTTCTTCCCCAGCTGCTGGAGGGATTCACACTGGATCACCTATTTTGACAAAAATAGTATGAGCTTGGAGCATAGCTCTAAAGATCAGCCTCCTTAAGGGGATTTTATGTTTTGTTGGGGCACTAACTGAAAGGCCTTCTGAAAACCATCAAGTGGTTTTCAGAAGTGAGTGTGGGCCTTGGCTTAATTTACTTTGCTCAGGTTGTGCCTGAAGTTCTTGGAGATCATATTGGCATAACTGCCACAATTCCTGTAGTTTCTTGTCTGCAGAGCATCTTCAAGTCCACGATCTCATTAGATTCTCCCAACAGCCCCGTGATTGGCATGATAGATTTTACTGGTACTTTTTTGAGTGAGGAGATTGAAGATTAGCTCAGTGAATTGGCTTACCTAAATTCTCACAGCTGTTAAATGACAAGTCCAGACTCAGAAATAGGACTTCTGACTACAAACTGGTTTTTTTTCCTTCTATATACCTCATTAACTTTTAGAAATTTCTTTATATTGATTCAAAATAAGCTTCCTTATTATTTGCCCTCCTTGAGCCTAGTTCAGGTTCTCTCTGGCACCATACCATATAGAACTACTTTAAGAATAAAAATAACAATATCTATTTCTGGAGTACTTACGGTGCAGCAGGTGCTCCACAAACATTCTCTCATTGGAATTACACAGTAATCCTGAAAGGCAGATAATATTGTCACCATTTTACAGGATATCAAGTAACTAGAGCTCTGCTTTTAGTCTGTGCAAACAGAAACAGCCCATTTGGCAGACTTTTTCTGAGCCCAACAATATGTAAAGGTCTGTGCTAGGTGCCATGGGAGATGCAGGGAGGAAGGCCTTTTTTTTTTTTTTAAATTGCAGTTTCACTCTTGTCACCCAGGCTGGAGTGCAGTGGCACGCTCATGGCCACCACAGCCTCGACCTGCTGGGCTTAGGCAATCCCTCTGCTTCAGCCTTCCAAGTAGCTGGAACCACAGATGCATGGCACCATGCCCGTCTAGTATTTTTGTAATTTATTGTAGAGATGGGGTCTTACCAAGTTGCCCAGGCTGGTCTCGAACCCTTGGGCTCAGGCAGTCCTCTCATCTGGGCCTCCCGAAGTGCTGGGATTACAGGCTGAGCCACCACACCTGGCCAAGACCTAACTTTTTACAGGATGGTACTTGACTATAAAAAGGCTGTTCAGTCTCAGTTAACCTGTTGTCTGTAAAATGGGGATAAATAATATTCATTCTGCTAACCTCTCATGGTTTGTTACAAGAAACTGTTATGAAATTAGAAGTGTTGCAGAGGAGATCCATGTTTCTGGTGGTAGGAGGAATGTGGTGCCTGTGTTCAGTGAAGAAATTAGGCACGTTGAACTAGCTGACCCTTCTGGTCTCATGGGAACTTTTGTTATAAAGGTCACAAGGGCTGAAAACCCAGGTCTTCAGACTCAGCATCTTCTCCTTACTTCTCTGAGTTCCTCTTCTGTTCTCTCTCTTGCTAGTGTCTCTCTAATGACAAGTCTCCCAGCAGTTTCTCAGACATGCCAGGCATACTCCCCCCTCAGGACCTTTACACTTATTGCCTAGAATATTTTCTTTTTCTTTCTTTTTTTTTTCTTTTGAGTTGGAATCTCACTCCATCGCTCAGGCTGGAGTGCAGTGGCACACTCACAGCCACCCCAGCATCACCCTCCTGGGCTCCAGAGATCCTCCCGCCTCAGTCTTCCAAGTAGCTGGAACTACAGGCACATGCTACCATGCCCAGCTAGTTTTTGATTTATTGTAGAGACAAGGTCTCACCACCAAAGTGGCCTGGGCTGGTCTTGAACCCGCAGGCTCAGGCAGTCCACCTGCCTCGGCCTCCCAAAGTGCTGGGATTATAGGCTGAGCCTCCGAGCCTGGCTACCTACAATTTTTTCACACAGGTATCTTCATGGCTTATCCTTACCTTCTTCAGGTCTTTGCATAAATATCACTTTAATGAGGCCTTCCCTGACTACCTTATTTAAAATTAACCACTGATTGGGCTCGGTGGCTCAGCCTGTAATCCCAGTGCTTTGGGAGGCCTAGGTGAGTGGATCGCCAGAGCCTGCGGGTTCGAGACCCGCCTGGGCAACTTGGCGAGACCTCTACAATACATCAAAAAGTAGCCAGAGCCGGGCTTGGTGGCTCAGCCTGTAATCCCGCGCTTTGGGAGGCCGAGGTGAGTGGATTGCCTGAGCCCGCAGGTTCGAGACCCGCCTGGGCAACTTGGTGAGACCTCATCTCTACAATAAATTAAAAAAATCAGCCGGGCATGGTAGCGTGTGTCTGTAATTCCAGCTACTCGGAAGGCTGAGGCGGAAGGATCGTCAGAGCCCAGCAGGTCAAGGCTGCAGTGGCCGGGAGTGGCCACTGCACTCCATTATGGGCGACAGAGTGAGACTCCAACTCAAAAAAAAAAAAGTAGCCGGGCATGGTAGCGCGCGCCTGTAGTTCTAGCTACTTGGAAGGCTGAGGTGGAAGGATCACCGGAGCCCAGCAGGTCGAGGCTGCAGTGGCCGGGAGTGACCACTGCACTCCAGTCTGGGTGACAGAGTGAGACTCCAACTCAAAAAAAAAAAAATTAACCACCACCTCCCAATACACACATGCCCGAACATATATATTTTCTAATCTGCTTCCGTGTTTTTTCTCCATAGCACCTATTACCATCTGGCAAATCATGTATTTTATTTGTTTCCTGTATTGTCTGTCTCCCTCCTATTAGATAGCCTGGTGCACAGTAAATGTTGAATAAATGTTTTTGTCTATACCAAAGCTGTACTTCTATTTTTAAAGTATGAAGACCTTTATGTTATATATTTATGTTATACACTGTTCCAAATAGGCTTGGTTCATAACTGAAGGTGGAGACTGACTTGCAAATTAAGAGAGGGTAGGGATAGCTAGGTCAAGGATCCCATTCTCTGATCTCAGGCGTGTTGATTCTGTGACCACTGACAGATCTGCCAGGACCTTGATTTTTCATACTGGTAAATTAGGGGCAGCTGGATATATAAGGCGCTTGATAACATCATGATTTGCCTGTTACTGGTGAGCTGAGGCTGTTGGAGTCTCCATTCAATGCCTCATTAATAATGGAAAGAAAACTCTCCTGATTTAATGCAGTGATGCCAACTTTCTGGACTGGTAACTGTTGGATTGTCTCCATCCATTCATGCCCAAGCCATTCTAGTGCCAAGTCCTTGACTTTACAAAAAAAAAAATCATTCCCCTTCTTAATAGCTTCCCCTTAATTGCCATATTTGGTAAATGGTCTCTTGGAGACACCCTGATCTGTTTTAGTTAAGTTCAAAGGGACTTTTGATCCTGTAACTGATTTTCTCTGACTCTAGTGCAGCTAAGTTTTTTAGGTATTTTTTTTCCTTTTTTTTTTTTAATTGAGTGGGGATTATTAATATTGCACTTGTGGGTAACAGTGGATAGATTGATCATTGGCTTGGGAACCTTTTATTTTTGTGCCCCTCAATTGCTTTTGTCACTAACTAGCTGTCTGTTGTTGGGCAAATTATTTAACCCTTCTAGGTCTTGGTTTTCTCGTCTCTAAAATGGGATTAATACCTGACCTTTCTGCTTTACTGAGTTATTGTGGGATGGAAAATGAGGTGGTGAAAGTAGAATGTGGTATGTAGGCAAAGGCATTCAAATTGCTGTTCTTGCAGTGACCCCACCACCAGGCCATGGGGATGAGTTAAGGAGCATTGGGTTCTGTGAGACTGGACCTTCACACTTCTTGGACTTTCTTTCCCAGAAAACTTGAAGACAGAAAGGTGCTTTTCCAGGTCTGACAAGCCTCCATTCCGAATGGATTGTTGAGTGGTAGCCTTGATTCTTTAGCCTTGTTTCAGAGTGAATCCATACGTCCAAGTGTGCTGTTAACATGTTTCACACTGTAACTCTGATAATGCTTCCCCCCCCCCCCCACCTGCTGCTGTCAGTCTGTAGTCTTGGTATTTGCCATTCCTTTCACCTTCCACATCTCTGTTTCTTGCTAGGTAGGGAACAGGTTCCTTTTTTTTTTGTTTTTTGTTTTTTTTAGTTGGAATCTCACTCTGTTGCCCAGGCTGGAGTACAGTGGCAAGTTCATGGCCACCACAGCCTCAACCTGCTGGGCTCAGGTGATCCTTCCGCCTTAGCCGTCCAAGTAGCCGGAGCTACAGGTGCACACCACCACGCCCAGCTAATTTTTTTATTTATTGTAGAGACGAGGTCTCGCCAAGTTGCCCAGGCTGGTCTCGAACCCCTGGTCTCAGGTAATTTTCTTGCCTCTGCCTCCCAAAGTGCTGGAATTACAGGCATGAGCCACCGTGCCCAGCTTCATTGTACATTTTAATAGTGATATTTTATATTTACATAATACTACTGCCTTTGCAATGGGCTAACCCATCAATCTTCTGATTTGTATATAGTTTATTCATTTTATTTATTTACTTATTTATTTATTTATTTTTTGAGTTGGAGTCTCACTCTGTCACCCAGACTGGAGTGCAGTGGCCACTCCCGGCCACCGCAGCCTCGACCTGCTGGGCTCCGGCGATCCTTCCGCCTCAGCCTTCCAAGTTGCTGGAACTATAGGCGTGCGC
>CAUYQG010065308.1:0-12093 GCA_963574415.1 Tarsius wallacei | reverse complement strand
TTTTTTTTTTTTGA
Source organism: Tarsius wallacei (assembly GCA_963574415.1). Classification (NCBI taxonomy): domain Eukaryota; kingdom Metazoa; phylum Chordata; class Mammalia; order Primates; family Tarsiidae; genus Tarsius; species Tarsius wallacei. Next base: position 12,079 of record CAUYQG010065308.1, on the reverse strand, counting down.
GTTGGAGTCTCACTCTGTCGCCCAGACTGGAGTGCAGTGGCCGCTCCCGGCCACCGCAGCCTCGACCTGCTGGGCTCCAGCGATCCTTCCGCCTCAGCCTTCCAAGTAGCTGGAACTACAGGCACGCACTACCATGCCCGGCTAATTTTTTGATTTATTGTAGAGATGAGGTCTCACTTGCTCAGGTGGGTCTCGAACCCGCGGACTCAGGCAATCCACTCACCTCAGCCTCCCAAAGGCGCGGGATTACAGGCTGAGCCACCAACCTTTTTGCTTGGTTTATAAGATCAAATGTGATGCTAACAACCATTCCTCTTGACAAGTAGCCAATGACAGTATCTCTCACATGTTGTCATGAGAGATTTCAGTTTCAACATTCACTTTTAGTTGAGTCTTTGGAGAGCATATGTAATAAAATAGGAACTGAATTTCTTTTCCACACTTCTGAGTGTGTTATAGGCCCTGGTCTTTGACATTCCCAGTAGCCATAAAAGAGAATTTGGGATTTGGATAGGGAAGTGGAACTGGGATTTTGAAAAGGGTAGGACTACCATTTTAAGGTGCCATCACTACTAGAACATTTCATATATGTTTCAGCTTTAAAATCACAGAATCATTAGAATGGTGATAGATGAGACAAACGGGGCCTGGTTAAACTGTGTTTAACTGGCTTAATATGTGTTAAGCTGCATGGCAGTTGGTTATTCTCTTAAATGATAATCCAAACAAAAACTTTCAAGAAGATAAGAATACAATGGGTGCTGGCATTTTAATGAGTATAGTTTTGGAAACCATAATTAGAATCATGTATCTGGAAGGCAAATCTAATTAGCTGAGTAAATGACACATACCCTTATATACCTTATGCCTGGCCCAATGCATCATGGATCAGTTATTAAATTGTTTACACATGAAATCATTTATGACACTTTGAGCAGGTAGAATAGAAATTATAGAGCCTGAACAGTGTGCTGCTGACATACACCATTAGGAAGTGTGCTGCTTTCTTCCTCTGGTTTAGAATCTTCCCACCTTCACCCTTGTCCTGTATGGTTTTAGCATTGAGTAGGAGGGATAGGGTTGAAGATAAAGGTAGATGTCTCTGTGTTCCCTGGTTTCACACATGGGCTGCTTTTAAACTGGTTCAGTTCCCTGTAACTTAAAAACTCTGCTTTTCATTTAGGTTAAAGAAATTACATATAGAATTATGTGGTTACTTATGATGTTGTCCTATTGGCTTTCTACACACATTTGAATGTGTGCACACATTTTTTTTTATCATAGTGGATCAAGCAGTTGATTTAACAAGGTGTTAGCTTGGCATTCATAAAATCTATATGCTGAACAACAGGTGAAGTATTGCAAACTAGTGTATATACATGTGAATGAAAATATAATATTAATAATGGGTAAATGGGAAAATGCTCAATATATGATGTTAAGAACCAAGATGAGAACATAAAACTGGGTACTATGGTGAACTCATGTCTGTAAAAATATGCATAGAAAAGAAACTTATAGGAGAAAAGTAAAAATATGAATAGTGGTTATCTCTTGGTAGTGAGATAACAGGTGATTTTATTTTCTGAAAAATGCTTTCTACAATAAACACACATAGTGTTTATAATAAGATAAATAGTTATAAAATGGATATTTTCTATTTATATAGCATTGGTTATAAGTATCTCCTTTACACTTGCTGAAAGAGTTGACCAAATACATCTAAATAAAGTTTGAGAACCAGGCTCTGGTCAGGAACATACCACTAATATAAAATAGTTTCTAAAGAAAAATAAGGTCTGTCTTAGAATATTCTTACTTTCATTGTCTTCTGTAGGCACATAATCTGCCACAAATTGGAGGCATGCCAGAGGGGCAATACAGCTTAGCAAATGAGGTTTATAAACCTTTCTTCAGTTCATATTGGTAGAATTTCCTTACTAAGACTTAAAAACTGGTGAAGTGGAGCCATTAGCATTGGGAAACACATTGGGAGCTAAAAAGTTAGGAGAACCATTGTGGGCTATGACTGCAGGTCAAAGGCGGGCGATGCTCCATCCTTTGAGAAGACAGGAATTATTAGCTTGGCCATAAGTGGAGAAGATAAAAACCTCTTGCTTTGAGAGCTAACTACAACATTTCTTTTATGGGAAGGTTCTATTGTTTAACTTGACCATTTTTGTTGGGAAAGAAAGCCCTCATGCCAGAATGGTTCAGAGAAGTCTTAGCTGAACGACTCTGAATGAAAATTGAACGTGGAAAGTGGAATAAAGAGAAGAAAGAAGGAGGAGGAAGGTGTGTGTGTGTGTGTGTGTGTGTGTATGGTTAGCAAGGGAGAGGGTCTTAATATAAAACAGAAGAAATTCTTCAGTCATGGTGGAGTGAAGGTGGTGGATGACAGCTGCAGGACTTTTAAGAAGAGGAGCAGGACTCTGTCTTCTGCTTGTTTGTGCTACATTGGCAATAACCAACTCACCTCCTCAGCCAACATGACCCAGAATTTTCAGCAGAGTCTACTACATGCCATGGCCATGTGCCAGTTGTCTTTATAGAAAATAAAAAAGAAGAGGCTGTCTCCCATGAATGAGTTGATATAAAAAGGACAGAAGGGAATGACCACAAGAAGAGAGCATTTGGATAAAGAATTGGAGCCAAAGATGTTAATACAAAACATCCCAAGAATCACCAGAAATATTGAGAGATGTGCTGAGCTATCTATTACAGTTAAAATGAGATTTGAACAAATTTGATCAGAATCTCAAAGACACATCATCCCAGTTGACATCTGTGTGATATTTGTGTTTTTACAAAGGCAGGTATTTAATAGTTAATACTTTCAGATTAATTGATTAATTGATTTTGGTTAACCAAATGCCCAGCCCGGAAAAGTGCAGTCCTAAGTTTGAGCATTTGTCAGGGCCAAACAGGTTTAGCTTTCCACTGCTTGCTTTAAGTAATACAATTTGTAGTTGAGATTTTAATTGTCAATTATCTGTTCTCCTGCCAGTATTAAAAAAAATAGGCAAGGGAAGAAAGTAACCATAAATACATTTAATCAGTTAAAAGAATGAGGTTTACTTCTCCCTACTGGGTGATGTTTTCCAAGAGTCCTCAGAGAGTTTAAGCTGATTGATATTTGTCATGTCAACATCACATAATTGCAATTCACTCTGTTAGAATTCTCATAGTCTTATGGCGCAGGACAGAACAATCAGTTTATCACCAAAATACTATTTGTTTACTACCCAAACAAATAAAAGAGCAAAATTGGAGATTATGCCAATACTGTTAGTAATAATTTTTTGGGCTCTTATTTTCCCTTAGTAATTGAAGTGTTGGATCCAGGATATTTTTAATTATAAAAGCCAAACCCATGTGTGTGGCCATGAAGCACATCCCAACTATCAGGTATTAATTAAGGTATTTAAAAGTGAGGGTGAGATATCTCATTTTGGACAGTTCAGTTCCTTATTGACTAGTTCAGAAGGTTTTCTTTTTTTAGATGTCTTTTTCCCTCTACTCTGTTTTTTTATTAGATGATCTCATTTTATTAGGACCAACAAGGAAGAATGAGTACATAGGAATTATCTGTGTTTAAAAATGCACATTTATGGAAGTGTAATTTCAGGTTGAAGTATTATTAGACAAACTAAATATGGTGTACTAAAAAAGGAGTGAGTGTAGGAGTTTTGGCTTTAGTTTGTACTTTATTCCTTGCCAGCTCTGGGATGTTGGGCAAGCCGCTTAGCTTTTCAGTGCCTCCCTATCTAATCTACTGGATGGGGATAATAATATTTGTCCTACCTGAAGACACAGAACTGAACTAAATGATCACCTTCCTGCTTCTCCAGGTAGCACTCTCCCTCTAGAGCCCTTTACCATACTTTATTTTTATTCATAGCGTTTATCACTACCTGACATTTTGCTATATAGACGCTTGCTTTTTTATTATCTGTTGATCCAAATAGAAAGTAAGCTCCATGAAAACAGAGTTCTTTCTGGGTTATTGCCAGTGCTAGGGCAATGACCGGCACATAGTGTATGATCGATAAATATTTGCTGGAAAGACAAATTCTAGCTGTAAGACCTGGGATTATGAAACAGAAAACGAAATCTGGTGTAGCCTGGTGGTGAAGCTCTACTGTCAAGATGCCATGGTACAAATCTCAGCTCTGTCATTTCTGGTTGTGTGACCTTGAGTAAGGTAATTTTTTACTTTTGCATGAGTAAAATGGACTTAATAATGGCACTTAACTCAAAGTTGTCATGATAATAATTAAGTAATTCATATAAAGTCGTCAACACAGGATCTGAGTTCATTGTCAGTTGTTGCTATGAGTTTCTGTGTTCATAAAGCGGGGACTCACCTTTTCTAAGCTAAGGTGAAAAAATTCAATGATGTCACAATAAAGGCATACAACAACAAATGAACACCATCTCCTGATAATCCTAGTTTTCAGGTATTATGTTTGCTTGTGTTTGCATTGATGGAGTGGGACATGTACAGGCTGAATGAAGGTTCTTTTATACGGTGATCTTTTTTCACTATCTTCTTGTCTTAGTGCATACTTAAAAGACAACCAGGACAGTGGTGAGCCAAGTTGAAGTAGGTAATGAATTACTTTGAAGTCCATGGGCTATGAGGATGCTCTGTGGAATCACTATCCAGACAGCAATGACGGTGGTGTTGTTTCTGGGGCCATGGGCTGCTAGGAGAAAAGGATTAAGTCACATGGCCCTGAAATTGTGGTGGGACTTAGCGGGTTGGAGTTGTGCTTTTGCTCAGACCCAAATTTATTCCTCTGCTGTCTTGAATCCATGGAAGCCCCAATAGCTAAGGAGATTAGGTATGAGGAATTAGAAAGGCAGGAAACTAACATTGACTTAGTACTCCCCATTTGTCAGGCACTGCTAATCACTTTAAAAAGTTTTAATCTAGTTTTTATAATAACCCTTGAAATCAGCATTTTCTTTATTTAATGTTTAAAGACCAGTGGCTGAGGAAGATTAAATAACTCACCCAGTATTGATAGCGAGTAAGAGGATAGTGCAGAAGTTTGCATTTAGACTTCTTTGACTCCAAAGACTGTGCTTTTTCAATAGAGTAGTCTGACCTCCATCGAAGGGTCAGGGCCTGCACGGGCACAGCATTTAGAACTAAGAAACCCATACACAGCATCAGCAGCAAGAGGGGGCACTCAGTCAGCTACTTCTCAAGTGGCTCTTACCTGTTTCTCTTCAGCTTAGCATCTGAACTGGGCAGAGCATTAAGGCAAAAACACACAGACTGATGGAGAAGCAGAGTTTGAGGAACAAGGGAAGCCTTCCCTGACTGTGATCTGGCTATTCACTCCCCAAGTCTATGTTGATTTAGATGATCTTCTTCTACACTTCTGTATAGTACTTTGTGAATTTACCTACATCTGTACTTAACACATTGTCTTCTGTCTTCTTGTGTGTCTTCTGTTCAAGTATGTGACCACCTTGACTGCAGGGGGTATAGCTTAGTCATCATTTTGTCCTTACTATTCAAGACTCTGCTTGTCACATAGATGGTGCTCATGGCTGCTAAAGTGTAGAGTGAGGGGTGTGGATGGGAGTCATAGTTGGAGTCAGTCTTGAAAATATTAACAGCTGCTGCCTTGCTTCCTCTTGTGATGACTCTGTTTTAATATCTCACGTTCCATGACCTTTTCCCCTCTTGCTTTTACCCTGCCTGTAGACAGAAATATAATTGGCAGCAGTGGTTCCAGAAACAAAGGCATTGTTCTCTCTGCTAGAAAGAGTGGGAAGAAGCTGACGGTGGTGAGCCTAGGGCTGTACCATGCAGTTTGTCAGTTATGGGCAAGGCCAAGGGTTTATGCATTGATTAGGAAGGGTTAGCCAGAGTTGGAACAGAAGCCATTGACTTGAGAGATGTAGAGTATATAAGATGCCACATCTAGTACCTGTGAGAAGGAAACAGACTTGGATATGAAAGTTGTCCCTCGGGGCAAGCATCATATTTTAATTGCCTACCAGCAATTTTTATATGTATAATGTAAATTTCTGTCCTGAAGCTTAGATTAGAGAAGAAGTTTAGTGGAGTATTTATGAGAAGGGACTCCAGATTTAGTCTGCATTTAAGCCTGGTTCCAATACTTATGGTTCTGCCTGATCTTGGTAAATTTACCTAAACTCTGTGCTTTCCTTATCTGTAAAGTGACAATGTTTAGAGGATTACATGAGTTATTATACGTGATACAATTAGAAGCATGCCTGGTAATTTGGAAGCACTATTGAATACATTACTATTATTATTGTGATGAGATCTTCATAACTTCATAGTAGTATTGTAGTGTAATGCAGATCACTAGACTACTAGATTCCAAGTTGAAAGTCCTAGTATTCAGACAGCGCAGTCTTGAAATCAAGTCCCATGATCCTTTGGTCTCACTTTTCTTTTTTTTTTTCTTTAAAATGAAACTGTTGAATTAGATTTAAGTTGGCAAGTAAGTGTAGGCCAGCTGCTAACCCACCCTTCTGTGGCCAGGGAAGGCCTGGCTAATAGACATCAGCTCACCTTTCTGCTGCTCATACTGTGGCTCAGTGCTGCAGGCCAGGAAGCTGTTACCAGTTGACTGGTGTTGGCAAACAAAATAAGACCAATATTCTGCCTTTAGTATCATAAGCTCTTGAAAGTTTCTTCTTGTCTTTAATGACTCAGAAGTGAGTGGATGTGTTAGAGATTGATTTTTGCAAACTTCTTTTTTTTTTTTGAGTTAGAGTCTCAGTCTGTCACCCAGACTGGAGTGCAGTGGCCGCTCCCGGCCACTGCAGCCTCGACCTGCTGGGCTCCGGTGATCCTTCCACCTCAGCCTTCCAAGTAGCTGGAACTACAAGTGCGTGGTACCACGCCCGGCTAGTTTTTGATTTATTGTAGAGATGAGGTCTCGCCAAGTTCCCCGGGTGGGTCCCGAACCCGCGGGCTCAGGCAATCCACTCACCTCAGCCTCCCAAAGCGCGAGATTACAGGCTGAGCCACCGAGCCGGGTGCAAGCTTCTTATAACTGGCATTAGGAACTTTCCAGAAGGTCAAAGGATTCAGGGAGGTTGGAAAACTTTCTTCAAAGTCAGAATAAGGAAACTTTCCCAGATTTCCTCCCATGACTCTTATGTTTAAAAGGGAAGTCTTGAGAGGTGAAGGGAGATTCAGTAAGGAGAAAGTCCTTTTTACCTGAGAGCAAAGATATTCTTTTTTGTATTGAGGTTTGACTACAAAGGAAGTCTTTATTCTCATATTATTTATATCGTTTATGACTCCATTTTTTCACTAGTTCTGTAGAAAGACTGACTTCTACAATACTGATCTGAAAATACAAAAAACACTTTCACTGGAAGTGCTGTTACTGCTGGAGCAATTTTGAGTTCCTGAAATCTAGGCTGTAGATTCCTCTCACTTGTCTGTGTGTCTGCTTCTTAGAACAGCTGTCCCCAACCTTTTTGGCACCAGGAACCAATTTCATGGAAGACAATTTTTCCACAGTCAGGGTTGGGGGATGGGGATCATCAGACATTAGATTCTCATAAAGAGAACAGCCTAAATCCCTCACATGTGCAGTTCACAACAATGTTCACGCTCCTGGGAGAATCTAATGCTGCTGCTCTTTGACAGAAGACAGAGCTCCACCCACCTACCCACTCACCTCCTGCTTTGTGACCCAGGTCTTAACAGGCCATGGACCAGTACTGATCTGCAGCCCTGTGTTTGGGACACCTGTCTTAGAATAACACAGTTTTTTTTTCCTGTAGTTCTCTGAGATAAAAGGTAAAACTGAGCCAGAAATGATATCAGAAGAAATAGATAAAGTCAACTAGCCATTGGGTACTGGGCATAGTAGAGTAAGTTCAGTGAAGTATGTTTTTGAAACTTCTAGTTCTACCAGTTTTGTGAGCAAAACTGAATATTAGCATTCTGGGGCTATGTCCTTGTCATGAACTATGTTAAACTTTTCTTATTTTAGCTATAAACACAAGAGACAAGAGCCTTTCAGTTACTCTGAAATTATTCTGTGAATGATTACCCACCAGGATAACCACACCCACAGATAACATTTTCCGAGCACTCATTATATGTTAGATGCTGCACCAGCTACCTTTCATGCCTTTCTTCATGTTGCCTCACTGTGCTCTCATGCATTTGGTATAACTCTTGTCCCCATCTTAAGGATGAGGTATATGAGGGCTGTTAGATAACTCAACTTGCCTGGGCTCATGCAGCTAATACATGTTGGAGTTGGGATTTTGACTCTACAGGCCAATGCACTATCAACAGTATTCCATCATTTTTCTGAGACTATCATTTGATTAGGATTATTTGATGACCTAGTCACTGAAATACTGAAATAGGAGAAAATGGAGAGGGCTAAATGTTTCTTTTATGTGGGCCATAAATGAGTTGTAAACTATGTGCTTGGTCTTCTGCTTCCTCTTCCATTTGGTTATGGTTATGTTTATGTCTTGATACCAATGGGCTCTCCTTGCAGATGCGATAAGAAATCTGAAAAGTAAGCAACCATGGAGAAGACAGGAAACCATGATAGGTTGACAGTAAGTGTGGAAATAAAAAGATGTCAAGGTATCCCTAAAGTCTAATCACTAATCTTATTCTCTTAGAGGGAAACTTTGATACTAAGCATGAGGAATTTAGCCCTCCTCATCATTTCGTATACTGGGCATATAATTTGTGTGGGGATTACAACCTGAATCTTCTTAGGTACCCCTGGTTTCTGACACAGCAACAGCCTTTGAATCATTGAGTGTTTTTTTCCCTGCCGCTTAATCTCCGAAGCAGCCAATTTATAGATGGGAGGAGTTTTTACTTTATCTGTTCCAACCACACTTCTACTTTATGCCTTTGCATTGGGAAGCAGCTTCAGCTCTCTGTCACTCCACGTGGGTGTGCCAATGTGTGTGTATTCTTGTGTATGTGTATCTGAGTATTCCTGAAGATGCCAGAAACAATGGTGAACAAGTATGGGAGGGTGAGGACCTTTATTGTGTAAAAAACTGAAGGCACCAAGAAGACTGCATTTGTTGTGAGTTAAAAGGTTTATACAAAGATTTTCTTAGTAATGTCTAAGATTTTAATAGGGTAATTAATCTTTCTAAGTGTTAGTGCCAGATTATAGGATCAGCTATTATCCCTGGCTGCAGAGTAGTCCTTTGTGTGTTGCTATGAACAGGGCTAAGTGAAGAGAATACTCAGGTTGCCAAACAAAGATATGGCTGCAGCTAGCTTGTTTAGGTTTTAAATGCATTTTCTGGTACAGTTAAAAGAACTCCTGTTTCTGTGGGACTATCATTGCCCTTTAATAACCATTGAGTTGATGGGAAAGGTAGAGAAATAAATACACAGACTTTGTGGTTTTTATTCCTAACAACCAATTATTGTTATTTTAAAAATAATGACAGGCATATTTGTTTGAGACCTTATTTTAAGCTGAAAACACAATTTAACAGAAAGACCTGCAGGAATAAAGGTGAAAGGTTTTCTTTTGATTCGAAAGTTCAATGTGTTTCTCTTTCCTTAATCTAAGTTTAGTGAAAATGACCAATCCAGCAAGCTAACAAAAATCAAAGGGAAAGCACAGCAGCTAATGGGACTTGGCTAGAGCCTTTAAGCAAGATGGATTATTTAATATAGCCCATCATAATATTGATTAAAAATAGCTGGCTTGTTTCCTTCAAGTTTCTACATATATAAAAGAAAAAAGTTCGGAACATACTTCACAATGTAAGAACCCTGTAGGTACGTGGATATTGTTGTGACTCAGTCACGGCCTCTGCTCTGGCTTGGCTTAAATTACCCCCCTAGTTTTGACTAGGATTCTGCTCTGGCTGTCTCTCAACGAGGCAGTTATTCAAAACTATATGTTTATTGGTTTGGCAATTGATTACACTTACTGCTTATATTCCCAAACTGCTCCAACTATTTTGTTTATGTGAGTGATTGTAATTCTCAACTGCTAGTCTCACTGCTCTGTTAGGAAAGATTTCTTTTTCGGATTGTAACTTTTTTCCTGTCCATTGGGCTACACTCTCTGTGGTTGATTCCACTATTATAATTGGCTGCATACCATAGGAAAGGTCACTAGGCTTGTTCTTTCTTGAATAACGTCTGTATTTTTTTTGGCATTAAATTCTACATATGTTTGTGGTCCACGAGAGGATGCTGGTGTGTGGTGGGGAGACATTCTGTAATTTTTTTGCATTTTATTTAGATGTGAGAATGATGACTTAGATAAGATGACCCAAGTATTCTCCTGTGGAGGGCGAAACAATGTGTTTCATGGAAAATTTTAAGGAGTGGGAAAAAGCTAGACCAGGTGTCCTGGTGGTTTTAAAATTATATTAGTTATACATCTAAAGCAGGGGTCACTCATCTCTCCCTGCTGAGATTCCAAACTTCAGTATCTGAGCTGATGGAAACAGAGCCCGAGGAGGGAGAAGTTTTCATGAAGAGTAAGAAGCTGGTTGGGACACGTGGGAATGTCAGTCAGCCTGCATGCCACAAAACTGGGTCATGCAGCAGCTAGGGCTGGGGATGAATGTCAGTGTAACCCATATTCCCAGACTACAGCTACTCTTCAGGAGGAATATTGCCCATGGACTTTCATAATATTACCCAGTGAAGGCCAAATAAGAAATTGTGTTTCCCAGCAGAAGGTGCTCTTCCCATTGTCACACCATGCAGAATATTGATCACGGTGGAGGGATGACTCAGGGCAGTACAAAAAAGAAAAAAAGTGAATAAGTCACTGCAGTATTAAGTGGCAATTTCTGTTAATAAATAAAAGTAATAGTTAACTTTTTGCATATTTGGTGTGGCATATTGGTGGGAGAAAAGCATCCTTGAGAAATCAATAATAATGATTCAGGATTTAAAACAAGTGGATGAAAAGTCCACATTTTGGGGACAACTTTTAGGAACAGGCATGCTGAAGCTATTCTAGAGCAAGGTAAGGACAAGCAGAGAAACATTAATCAGCACTCTTGGACAGAAATCTGGGTTGAGAAGAGGAGAGACCATTTGCTGGATGAGGAGGAATTGGATATTGAAGTTATGAAGCAATGTATGATCCCTGTTACTGGTTTTACATTAGTGTGTGCATGTGGGTTTTATTTCAGTGTGTGGATTTTAAAATATCCTCTTGTTACTTTACTAAAACTCGTAGTGTTGTTGGGTAGCACCCTTTTAGTTATTCCAGACAAGAGTCTGGGTCCTACATTAGCCCAAATGGAGAAGTAGAAGCTCAAACAAGAAGCTGCCTTGACAAGCTTTACTTCTGAGTGGGTGTGCTCAATTTCAGCATAAGAGGACAGTCACAATTGTAAAGTAAATAAGCAAATTCTCATTTATACTGCATTTGAAATGTTGCCAAGGACACACTGTCAATGTGCGTGGGTAAGAATATTTTTATGGCTTTTTTTCCTGGCTGATGTATAGGTGAAGAAAATGGGGGGGGTGGAGAAAGAAGGTGAGACTGAGAGAGAGATTGAGAGATAGAGAGAGAGAGAGAGAGAGAGAGAGGTGCTTCATTCCCTTTGATGCAGAGCAGGTTAGAGTAATACTTTATTCTGCCAAAGCCATTTCTCTTATAAGGTCAAGTATCCATATGTTGGAATTAAAATTTTTTTCCAGTTCTTTAGTGGGTTCATAACAACTCCAACGCAAGTCATCAAGAACGGTGAAAAGCAAACTGAGAATCAAACTGATGTTGGAAAGAATTACTCCATTTTCATATAATTTATCATGATTTCTCATGTTTCAAAAAAATTTTAGATACAGAATTATTTTATGGATGTTAATATATTTACCAACTTAGTTTATGTAAGTCTTGGGACTTTTTTTTCTTTTTTATTTTTTTTTATTTTTTTTTATTTTTTTATTTTTTTATTTTTATTTTATTTTATTATGTTATTGTGGGGTACAGTTAGGGGTTAGGCATACAAAAATATTTCGTTCAGGTACCCTTGTTGATAAGAGGTGTCTCCCCATCCTCAGATAGATACCCACCACCATTAATCCCATCCTCCT
>CAUYQG010065305.1:0-17924 GCA_963574415.1 Tarsius wallacei | reverse complement strand
AAAGGATGGATTGTGATGGACAGATTGATGTTGGATGGACGGGTGCTTGAGAAGGGATGGGCAGGTGGGTAGATGGGAGGGAAGGTGGGAGGATGATGGGTGGGTGCAGGTTGGGGTGGGGAGGTGGGTGAGTATGTAAGGATGGATGGACCAGCTGTGGGTCAGGATGCTGTTCAGCCACCATCCCTGGTTGTCCCTGTGCCTCTAGTGGCCCCACTGTTCCCAGGCCAGGTTCTAACAGTGGCACATGGGTGAGGGAGCACAAGGCCAGATGGAGTAGCCACTGAGGCCTACCTGCCCTTGTTTCTTTTCAGGCAGATCCTGGTCCCCCTGGTGAGCCAGGCCCTCGGGGCCCAAGAGGAGTCCCAGGACCTGAGGTAGGCAGAAGCCAGGCCCTGTGACCCGACCTCAGAACGAGACAGGCAGGCCAGCGCACACCCAGGCCTCTTGGCCTCAGGGAGGTGGGTGGTGGACGCTGACAGTCCTTTCATCTCACCATAATCCCTCCTCCCCCAGGGTGAGCCCGGTCCCCCCGGAGACCCTGGCCTCACGGTAGGTGTTACTTGGGGTGGAACCAGTATCCCTGTCTGAAATATCTCCTCCCTCCTAAAACTCAGAAACCAAGAGCAGTAAGGGAAGAGGAGGGTTGACAGAGGTGTCAGAGGGCAAGGTCAGCTGGGAAGGTCGTCAGGGGAGGTCACAGAGCAAAGTCAACAGGGAGAGGTCAGAAAACAAGGTTGGCAGGTAGAGGTCAGAGGGCAAGGTCGGCAGGGGAGGTCAGAGGGCAAGGTCAGCAGGGAGGTCACAGAGCAAAGTCAGCAAGGAAAGGTCAGAGGACAAGGCAGCAGGGAGAGGCCAGAAGGCAGGGCCAGCAGGGAGAGTTCACAGAGCAAAGTAGCAGGGAGAGGACAAGGTTGGCAGGGAGAGGTCAGAGGGCAAGGTCAGTGGGGATAAAACTCCATCAGGTGGCTGGTCTTGGGCCCCATGAGGGATCTGCACCCTGGGTTGACATGTGTGTTGCAGGAATGTGACGTCATGACCTATGTGAGGGAGACCTGTGGCTGCTGCGGTGAGTCGCCGCTCATGGGGTCAGGCCCATGCAGCACTCGTAGCGGGGCAGGGGTGCAGCAGGGCAGGTCACCACTGAGTCTGCGCCACACACTGGGTTCTGGGGTGTGGGGTCTCCAGCTCCCAGCTCCTACCCACTGACTCTGCCACCCCACAGACTGCGAGAAACGCTGTGGTGCTCTGGATGTGGTCTTCGTCATCGACAGCTCTGAGAGCATCGGCTACACCAACTTCACCCTGGAGAAGAACTTTGTCATCAACGTGGTCAACAGGCTAGGGGCCATCGCCAAGGACCCCAAGTCAGAGACAGGTCCGTGTGGGTGCAGTGAGAGGCTGGACGGGACCCGGGTGGGCAGGATGCACAGAAGTCCAGACTCATTCCTGATGGAGTGTTGTAGCCTGGCTGGGGCACCCTGAGGACCCTCACACTTTGCGGCTTGCAGGGACACGTGTTGGCGTGGTGCAGTACAGCCACGAAGGCACCTTCGAGGCCATCCAGTTGGATGATGAGCGCATCAACTCCCTCTCCAGCTTCAAAGAGGCTGTCAAGAACCTGGAGTGGATCGCGGGCGGCACCTGGACACCCTCCGCCCTCAAGTTTGCCTATGATCGGCTTATCAAGGAAAGCCGGCGTCAGAAGACCCGTGTGTTCGCTGTGGTCATCACAGATGGGCGCCATGACCCACGTGACGATGACCTCAACCTGCGGGCACTGTGTGACCGTGACGTCACAGTGACAGCCATCGGCATTGGTGACATGTTCCACGAGAAGCATGAGAGCGAGAATCTCTACTCCATCGCCTGCGACAAGCCACAACAAGTGCGCAACATGACACTCTTTTCCGACCTGGTGGCTGAGAAGTTCATCGATGACATGGAGGATGTCCTCTGCCCAGGTGAGCTGTGGGGAGCTGTGCAGGCAGGTTGCCAGAAGGGCTCGGGGTGGGGGCATACGGGCCCAGGAGCAGTGCACCCTCCTGCCATCAGCCGGTGAGCCCAGGGCCCCTTGTCTGAGGTATCTCAGACAGGGAGGGAGCATTTTGGGGTGGGCGGAGTCAGATCAGCAGGTAGCCAGAACTGACCATGGCCCTGGCCTTTTCTCTTTTTTAGACCCTCAGATCGTGTGCCCAGACCTCCCCTGCCAAACAGGTAATGTGGGCACCCCCAAGTCCCCAGCCTAGCAGAGCCAGCAGTGTCCTTCCTCCCCAGGGGCCAGGGCTGGGTAGATTGGCTATGTGGGGATCTCAAGGCCATGCCACTGTGGAGGCTGCTCCTTAGATGTCCCCAGGACCCTGGCACAGCTGAGGAGGGTCCTGGGGAGGGGCACCTCCCAGGGGCATGTGGATAGCATCTTGAGTCCCTCCCACCTGCCACCTTGGGGTGGGGGGCATTGCCAGCCTCGCATGGTGCTTGGCTCATGGCCACTGGTCTTAAAGGCCAGTCCATGGGCTTTGCGATCTCCACACCACCTGGGAGGGACAGATGGGCTGCATCTCCCACAGCCGACTGTGCATTCACTACTTGGGAGGAAGCCCTGGATTCAGGAAATGAAATGGCTGGTTTAGAACCACCTGGGAGGCAAGTGTACCAACACCCATGCGGTGGCCACCCATTGCTTACCTCCAGCCCTGCCAGCCTCAGGGCTGCCACCACAACTGCCATCCCTAGGGGTGGGGCAGCTTGTTCATGGCAGCCTGTGTCTCCTGATTTAGCTGTATCTGTGACCCACGTGGATGTGGGGCTGGAGCTAGGGGTGCACCAGAGAGGTTCCACTGGGGCTGGGCAGGGGGACTGTTTGTGCTCTGATAGACACCATGGCTGCTGCTTCCATGGTCACCTCTGCTCCCATGGTCACCACTCCCATGGTCACCACTGCCTAGATCCAGAGGAGGTGATTGGGCGTTGGGAGCCAAGGGCATTGGGAGCCAGCCCTGTCTCTTCCCAGGAATGTTGGGTTTGGAACCTAGGAGATGGGAATGCCATGGAGATGGGGTGGGGGGTCCAACTCAAGGACTGTGATCAGGACACCTTGGGATCTGCACTCTGTATGGGGGTTACCATGGGAAGTCACCACGTCCTCAGAACACACCAGGGCAGGATGTGTGCCCAGGTGCTGTGCAGAGAGGTCCTCACTGGACAGGGTGGACCCCAGGCACATTCACAGACCCTGTGATGCCAAGGGAGAGAGATGTTTGGATTTGGGTTGGGGTCCCCAAACACACTCTGGCAGGGACCTTTCCCAAGGACAGGCTCCGAAAGACAAAGCCGTGCCTTGATCTTGGCCCCAGATTGGCTGGGCATGGCCACAGGGTGCTCAGAGTCACCTGGAAACCCGTGATGCTGCCCGAAAGTACTTGCCTTGTCTCTGCCCAGGGCAGGAGCTGGGGCTGCATGAAGACCCCACTAGCTGCAGGCCCCTCACCCCGGCTCCTCCTGAGCCCTGTATGGCCCCCAGGTGAGCAGGTGCCCTTCCATGGGCAGGCAGCATCTGGTCGCATGATGCAGGGTGCTGTGACCCTGCCTCCCAAGGTGCTGGAGTCCTCTCCAGGGTCCACCATGGTCTGGTGGTAGTGTGGATACATCAGCATGGGGTCAGCTGGGCCATCAACGACCCCTTGGCCAGCAGCATCTGGCAGTTCCATCTTGCTCTTGCTCTTGGTCTTGGTCTTGGTCTTGGTGAAGAAGCTTTGTGTTTCTCCCGTTAAGGGTAATGTTCATGGAGGTGCTTTATAGACTTTATCAGGTTGAGGAAGTTCTCCTCCACTCTTGGTTTTTATCATGAGTGGGTGGTATATTTTGTCAAATCCTTGTTCTACGTCTGTTGATGTGTCATGTGACTTTTCTTCTTTAGCCTGTTGATGTGGTGAGCTACCTTACACTAATTGATTTTGAATGTCAAACCAGCCTTGCGTACCTGCAGTGAATCCCACGGGGTCATGGTGTACAATTATTTTTATACATCGTGATATCTGATTTGCTAATATTTTGTGAGAACTTTTGCATCTATGTTCATGAGAGGTCTGCAGTCTTCTGTTCTTGTGATGTCCTTGTCTGCTTCTGGTATTGGGATGATGCTGGCCTCATAGGGTCCTGCAGTGGTTCCAGGATGGTGGCTCCTCCTAAGATGGTGACCTGGGGACAGATATGGTGGCTCACACCTGTAACCTCACCACTTTGGGAGGCCAAGGCAGAAGAATCACTTGAGGCCAGGCTTGGGCAACAAAGTGAGAACTTGTCTCAAAAAACAAAAAAAGATGGTGACCTGGGTCAAGCAGATTCCCCCTCGCTGGGGGAGGATCACACAGGCTGTCAGAGGGTCATGGTGAAGGCAGGCAGGGAGGAAATGGGGGCTGTTGCAACATTGGCTGCCATTGAAGACTTCAGGACCCAACAGTGAACAATGCAGCCCCTGGAGAGCTCCCCACCCCAGGGCCCCCACCACCCTTCCACTACACTCTCAAAGCTCATCCTCCTTTAAAGCTATTCGAGGTTTCGAAGTGAATTGGACACTGGCTAGAGGAGACAAGGCAGACATAGCATCAAGACGTGTCTACCAATGTGCCCTGGCCGTGCATTCTTGGGCACCTCGGGCACTGGGTGAATGCCACTAGCTGCAGCCTGGCCCGGATCGTCTATGTTAGATATCCCTGTCCACTCAGAAACCCAGCCTCTCTGGGGCTTGTACCAGTCCAGTGATGGTCTCAGTGGTGTGGAGACCAAGAGTATCAGAAAAACAAGCTGGATATAGGCTCAAGGTCACTAAGGCAGGTTTTATTCCAGGTAAGCAGCTGTAATAGGGAGAGACGCCATGTAACCTAAGCTCCACAGGTGATAAAGAAAGCAGGAGACATCTCAGAGGCTAAATCTGCTCAGGGCTCTGAGGAGCTGGTCTCTACCACCAGGTGTCTGGGTTTGCTCACTGGTATTTACCTGAAGGAGAAAGGAACATTTCAAGTCTTCATGACCAGAGACAGTGGAGCGAGTGAGTAGAGAGAGGCTCACCAAGGTCAGCTCTTGTACCCTGCAGGCTCCGGAAGCCAGAGAGAGATCTTCCTGGCTGTTCACGTTTCAGAGACGTTCTCAGATCCTTGAGAAGACAATTATTGGTGGTAGAAGATACACATCTAAATGGGCAGAAAAGGGGTTGGTTAGTGCCAGCTTTCTCAGGTGGGCATGGTAAGGGAGCTGGGGTCTTCCCGGGGACACAGCCTAAAGACACTGGAGGCCCTGCTGGAATTTGGTCATGTCTCTCAGCGCAGGTTTGGACAAAGCTGCTTTGTACCAAGAGGTTTTCTCTGGTCTGTGGTGCCCCTAAAATGTACCATTGCACCCCAGTCTCCTCGGCAATGTTGCTTTCTGCCATTTCCCCAATTCCTCCACCATCCCCCTGTGTCTCCTGATGAGCCCGAGACGCTGCCTTCTGCATCTGCTTGCTGACTTGCCACCCTTCCGGCCCAGTCCTAACTCTGATCTCCTCTGAGAGAGGCACCTGAGGAGGGGCTGGAGGCCCGCCACACGTGCCCCAGGCCCTTAAAGTCTTCTCTGGACGCTCCCTTGCAGATGGACCACGGCCTGGCGGCGAGCCCCCGGTCACCTTCCTCCGCACGGAAGAGGGGCCGGACGCCACCTTTCCCAGGACCATCCCCCTGATCCAACAGTTGCTAAACGCCACGGAGTTCACACAGGACCCGGCTGCCTACTCCCAGCTGGTGGCCGTGCTGGTCTACACAGCAGAGCGGGCCAAGTTCGCCACTGGGGTGGAGCGGCAGGACTGGATGGAGCTGTTCATTGACACCTTCAAGCTGGTGCACAGGGACATCGTGGGTGACCCAGAGACTGCGCTGGCGCTCTGCTAAGTCCATGGCTGCCCAGCAATTGGGAACAACCCCTCTCCTAGGGCTGCCCACAACAAACTAGGGGCATAAGGCAACAGGAATTTACTTTCTGTGGAGGCCAGAGGCCAGAACCAAGGAGTCAGAGGGTTGTGTCCCTCCAGAGGCCCGGGATCGGTCCCTCTGGCCTCTTGCAACCCCTGGTGGCCACCGCATTCCTTGGCTTGTGGCCACATCACCCAGGATCTGCCTCCATCTTCATGTAGCCTCTTCTTGGTGCTTTTGTGTCCTTTCCTCTTTTTATAAGGACACCTGTCATTGAGTTTAAGGCCTACCCCAAGTCTCGGCTGATCACATCTCAAGATCCCTAACCTCATCCTGTCTCAGAGTCCTTCTTTGCCATGTGAGGTCACCTTACAGGATCTAGGAGTAGGCGTGGGCATCTTTGAGGGCCTTTATTCAACTCTAATGCACCTCTGCATTTGGGGATGGGACGAGAGAGGAACACAGCCCAGGAATGTCTCCCGGCTCAGTTCTGGTTCAGCCTCAGAAACAGGCCCCAGAGACCACAGCAGTCTGGCTGGGGCATGGGCACTGACCTGTGCCTGGTGGCTCTGGGTGTTCACGCCCTACCTGGCGATGTTAGGAGACCGCTTGGGCAGAGGGGAGAGTCCTGGGGCAGGGGGTGGGGAAGGGGCTGTCAGTCCTGGCACCACAATGCATCTGAGCTGAGTCATGCTCATGGGGACAAGCCACCAAAGCCACCTGCCAACAGTCCTAGGTGTCTCGTCCTTACCCAGTCTCTAGGTAACTGAAAGCACAATTAGGGGAGCATCCACCAGGCTCTACTGTCAGTGTCCTGGGCAGTCCCAGGCCCCAATGTGGGCAGTCTTCCACTTGGGGGAATGGTAGGGTGACCTATGGAAAAGTACTGTTCCAAGGCAAGCCTAGGTCTGGGTATTCAGTATCCAAGGAGCCCTCATCCTCAGCTTGGCTTCTGCCCTTGCTCTCACCTAAGTGTCCCTCGTGCTCAGGGTGTGACCATTTCTTGTGAGTGGGGTCTCTGCACAGAATGGACTAGGCCAGACCTCAAGCCATAGGAGTTGGCAGCAAGAGAAAAGACCTCCACAGGAGGGGGACCACAGAGCCCATGAACAACCCCGACCCCTCGGCCTCCCTGTCTCCTCCGGGCCCTAGGATGTTGAAAAAGTGAGGAAGACTTTCCTCAAACCAGTTGCCCCACGGCATGTCTATCTCAGGGCTTGTGGCAACAACAGTGACAATGTTTATTAGTTCTGTGGGAACTTGGGAAGCTTTGAGGTGCCTGAGAACTTTCTAGATGCTTTAAGCAGGATCTAGTGGTGTGGACCTTACAGCAGAAGCTGCTCTTGGTTTGCACAAAATAAGCTACCTCATTAACAAGCTGTGGGAAGGGGATCCAATGCTATCTGCATACCTTAGACCATCCCAAGTGATCGCCGGCAGTGTTCACAGAGGAGTGGGTGTACTCGCTGCTTGTGGAGGTTGGATTTGCCTGTGGGTCGAAGCCAGCACCTCCATGGCCCCCGAAACCAGGTTGCAGGTTGGAGTTTTTCATGGGACCCCACTCTGAAGAGATCCCAGGGGTCAGCAATCCTGGTGGTTGGTGTACCTGGGGAGTGACTGCCCTTGGAGGAACCAGCCCTGTCCCTCCCATCCCCATCCCAGGAGCTACGTGTCCATGCCTATGGAGGGTTGGAGGCTCAGCCTGTGGTCTCTGGCCCCACTTGATGTTCATGTGTATGGGGGTGGCCTGGCGCCTGCCCCAGCTATAACCTTACCCCCACTGCTCAGCATGTCCAGGACTGGTGACCACAGGGGTGCAGGGGTCCCTTTGGTAGCAGGGAGTCTCAAGGTCGGGCTCACCTGGGCTGCCATAGAGATCTGGCCGCCCTGTACCCACTGCTGTGACCAGAAAGAGGGGACACTGACTCCTAGTCTTTCTAGGAGGGATGTGGCCCAACCAGCTCCAGAGGCTCTTGGGGCAGCTCTGAGATCGCTGAGTCAGAGGTTGAGCTGGGTCTGTCAGGGCTAGGGTCCTCCTGGGGTCCCTTTTTCCCCTACACAGATGGTCATCTTTCTGTGAGCAGTACGTTATTGGGCCAAGATGGTGCTTAGCAGTGACTGGAAAGTTGGGAATTTGGGAGAGGGGTCGGTGCTGAGAAGACTGCGTGGCTCAGGGCCACACTCCCGGGCTGCTTTGGTGGGTGCCCGGGCAAAGACCATACCCAGGGCGGCCCAGGAGACACTCCTGCCCACAGCGACGTTAGGTGAAGCCCCTCAAAGCCTATAAGTCTGTTGGGGCTCAGGAGGTGGGCTGCAAGTAGGTGACGGTTGGGTGGGTGAGGCTGGAGGGGGCGGGGTGGGGGCAGGATCAAAGTGGGTGGGTAGGGCGGAGTCAGAGGGGGTGGGCCCTGAGAGGGCGGAACAAGACAGGCTGGAGGGGGGCGTGGCATCTGCCCCAGGACCCGGTCTGGCCCCTCCGCGCCCAGCCCGTGCCGTCGCGTGTTCCCCGCAGAGCTGTACGTGGCGCAGTGCACACAGCGGCCCGTAGATATCGTGTTCCTGCTGGACGGCTCGGAGCGACTGGGCGAGCAGAACTTCCACAAGGCCCGGCGCTTCGTGGAGGAGGTATCGCGGCGACTGACGCTTGCGCGCCGGGACGACGACCCACTGAACGCGCGTGTGGCGCTTCTGCAGTACGGCGGCCCCAATGAGCAGCAGGTGACGTTCCCGCTGAGCGCCAACATCACGGTCATCCATGAGGCTCTAGAGGACGCACGCTATCTTAACTCCTTCTCGCACGTGGGCCCGGGCATCGTACGCGCCATCAACGCCATCGTGCGTGGTGCACGCGGCGGGGCCCGGCGGCACGCTGAGCTGTCCTTCGTGTTCCTCACCGACGGCGTCACGGGCAACGCCAGCCTGGACGAGGCAGTGCACTCTATGCGCAAGCAGAACGTGGTGCCTACTGTGGTGGCCGTGGGCGGTGACGTGGACATGGATATGCTCACCGCGCTCAGCCTAGGCGACCGTGCTGCCATCTTCCGCGAGAAGGACTACGACAGCCTGGCACAGCCCGGCTTCTTTGACAGGTTCATCCGGTGGATCTGCTAGTGCCTCCCAGCCCGCCGGGTCCGCCGGCCCCGCGTTCATGGTGCTAACCAGACCCTCCCGGTTCCAGCCCGCCCTGCAACTCGGGATCCCTGCATCCGCGGGTGGGGTGGGCCCATTCCGAGGGAAGCTTGGGTAGGGGCACTGCGCCCTACCCACCTCTAGCTCCACCCGCTGGGTCCCTGCAGCCCCCCAGCCCTGACACCCCAACGCCATTGTCCCTCCTCCATCCTGCCCTGCCAGCCCCCGATTCCCAATGCCCACACTCCCAGGCGGCCCCCACTCCCGACTCTGCCGGCCCCTTGGTCTCTCTGCTGCCCGCCCTAGCCCAGGCTCGTGCTGCAATCCCATGGCCACTTCTGAAAGCTCCTGCCAGCCCACCAGTTCCCCCTAGGCCCTACCCCTCACTTGCCTACCCCTGAGCTCCTGAGAGCAGGCCCTAAGGGTCCCTTTGTCACACATGCCTCACATCCAATAAAGGCTTTAAACTGCCTCCTGCTTGTCTGCTCCAGTCTGTGCCCAGGAGGAATGCCCTCCTCCAATGGATCTCGCCTTTACGGCCCCCCTCCACCCCGGGGAAGACCCAGGGACCATTCGCATGCTTGGCAGGGTCCCCCACCCTGGCCCAGCCCTCCCCTCCAAGCCTTGGCACTGGCCACCCACACCCACTTCATGTGGACAGCCTTCGCCATGGAATCCACCAAATTGGGCTTTGAGCTGAAAATTATGCTGCTTGGTCAATGAACTACCATGGTCAAAGTGCTTTCGAAAAGTTTAATGTTTAATGGTTTGTGTGAAGATATTCTGTGGATGGACAGATAACTGGTAGATGATAAATGACAGATTGGTGTGTGTGTGTGTGTGTGTGTGTGTGTGACAATCTCAGTGACTTCTTGCTCCCAGGTCTTTCAGGTGCACCCCAAAACCACTACATTGAACCGTCACAGCCAACCACCGCCACAGCCAACCACCACAGATGGCAGCCTAGACAATGGAATGCATGTCTCAGCTCTGGAGGCCAAATCCAAGATCAAGGTGTGGGCCGGCTATATTCCCTCCAGGAGCTAGGAAAGGAACTGTTCCAGGTCTCTCTCTAATGTCTGGTAATTCCTTGGCTTGTGACAGCATCATTCAGTCTCCACAGGACATGCTCCCTGTGTCCAAATTCTTCTTTTTATAAGGACATTAGTCACATTGGATTAGGCTCACCCTGCTCAGGTATGATCTCATCTTAACTAATTACATCTGCAAGAATCCTTTGTCCAAATAATGTTACATTCTGAGGTACTGAGGTTAGGAGTCAACATGTGGATTTGGAGGCACACAGTTCATCCCATAACACTCTGATACCTTGTTTGTCCCTTTTGGGATGACTGGGTCATTTTTTCATACTTCCACCGCTCCATCATCTGACTACACAGTCTGCAGTTCAAGGAGAGGATTCAATTATTTTTCTTTCCCTGCCCCTTTTCCCCCTCCCCACAAAGAACCCTGCAAAATGCCAGCAAGAGACAGGAAGAGGCTCCCCGGCTGCCCTCGGCCCCTGCAACCTGAGCCTCAGACCTCAGACCTCTGTGCTCCTCAACATCCCCATACCAATGTCCCTACACCAATATCCCCTCACCAGTCTTCACACCACACCAACGTCTCCTAACCAATGTCCCCAACATCCTCACACCAACATCCCTGAGCTCGTGAACATCCCAGACAGGGCAGGTAGAGTGAGGCAGAAGGCCTCCCTTTACCCATAGGAGCCTTCTGAAGGGACCTCTCTCTGTGATGCCAGCCCCTGCAGGTGCAGGCTCTGACCCTGGCAGGCCAGGGACATCAGTCCCATTGCAAGAGAATTCAGACACTTGTGGGCTCCACTCATTGTCACCTATAGTATCGTCTCACCAACAGCCTTTCACCAACAATCACACACCAACATCTCTACACAAATGCCCCCTCACCAATGTCTCCTTACCAATACCTCCCCATGAACATTCCTCAACAATGTCATATCACCACTGTCCCCACACCAAAGTCCTCAAATAACATTCCCCACCTCACCATCCCTTCACCAGCTTCAATGCCCCCACACCAACATCCCCTCACCCATGTTCCCACACCATTGTTTCACACCAACATCCCCAAACTCGCCAGTATGCCCTACACCAAGTATCCACGCCAAGAAACCTATACCAATGTGTACTCCAAACATGCCTCCACCAAAATGCCATCAACTAGTCACCTCACCCATATCGAGGAACCACTGTCCTCTCAACAACAACCTTTAAACATTGTCCCCCACCAACATTCTCATACCACGTCCCCACATCAGTGTCCCTACACCAATGTCCTTACACCATGTCCTCACACCAGTTGCTTTTTTTTTTTTTTGAGTTGGAGTCTCACTCTGTCACCCAGACTGGAATGCAGTGGCCGCTCCTGGCCACTGCAGCCTCGACCTGCTGGGCTCCGGCGATCCTTCCACCTCAGCCTTCCAAGTAGCTGGAACTACAGGCGCGCACTACCATGCCCGGCTAATTTTTGATTTATTGTAGAGATGAGGTCTTGCCAAGTTGCCCAGGCGGGTCTCGAACCCGCGGGCTCAGGCAAACCACTTACTTCAGCCTCCCAAGGCGTGGGATTACAGGCTGAGCCACCGAGCCCGGCCTCACACCAGTTTCCTTACCAATATCCTCACACCAACTTATCTTTACCCATGTCCTCTCACCAACATCTCCACACAAAGGTCTTCACACCAACATCCCCACACCAGTGTCCCCACATCAACATCCCCACATCATCACTCCACCAATATCTCAACACAAAGGTTCTCACAACAATATCCCTACACCAATGTTCCCTCATCAACGTCCCCAAACTAAAGTTCTCACATCAACATCCCAACACCAACGTCCCCATTTCAACATCCCCTCACCAACATCCCCACACAAACATTCCCATGCCAATGTCCCCACACTAACATCCCCCTCACAAGTCTTCACAACACACCAACATCTCCTCATCAATGTCCTCTCACCGATGTTCCCACACCAACATCCCCACCTCAAGGTCACCATGCCAACATCCCCACAACAACGTCCCCTAATGAAGTTTCCCACAACAATGACCCTAGACCAGCATTCCCCTACTAATATTGCTCCCACCAATGTCCCCACACCATCCCCATCCCAACATTTCTTTAACATTTCCCCAAGATATCTCCTCACTAAGGTGCCATCAGGCCTTCATGGCGTGGCTGTGGGCATGTCTCCCACCCTGCATAGCACTGAGCAAGGAAAAAGTCTGTCTGTGGCCAGAAAAAGCCTTATGCAGGAGCATTTCCAGGCTCTCTTGGGTTGTTCATCCCTCTGCAACTTAGTTCTCCTCAGAGAGGTGGGGACAGCAAATACCCCACTCCCTTTGGAACCATCACATCCATTATCTCTTTGCAAAAAATGACTCCATCCAACCAGTCCTTCCCACATACTCTCTTAGGAATGTGCTGAAAGAAAGTTTTTCATCTGAACCTTCAACAGTCCCTGCCACATCTCATAGGTCCCCTCCTCATTTTCAAGTTAGAAGGTTGGAAACATGACCAGTGGGAGCTGGGTAAGGAGCCAGGATGGAGAGCAGGGACAGGGCAGGGCTAGGGATAGGCCTCCTCTACCCTCATAGGGAATCAGAGCTCAGGAAGGGAACTGGGCCTTGAATCAGTGGCTCATCAAGGCTGCCTCCAAACACTCTGGGGCTCTTCCCTAGGTCTCCAGAGACAGCCCCTCCAGGGCGCAGCACATCTGGGTGCTGCCCTGGGACCCAAGGCTCCCTTGGGGCTTGGAGTGAGGGCACCTGCAGCCCAGTTGACCCTACTTGTGTCCCCACCCCACCCAACAAACACAGCTGGGCACAGCTGGAGGAACATGCTCCCCTAAAGCTCTGAAGCAGTGAAATCACATCCCCCTACATAGGCCTGCAGCCCATCTGCCAAGCGCCAAGCCTCTGAACTAACACATTCCTCCCGGGTATCTTTGATGGTGTGCACACTGCTGTAGTCAGGCTTCCCTCCTGTCTGGGCAAAGCTCTGGGCCCTGCAGCCAATGGTCAGGAACCTTCCAGACAAATCCACACAGATACCCCAGACCTCACACCCTCAGTATCACCCAGCTACTGAACTGAGAGACACTGGGAAAAGTCAGCAATTCAATGCCAGGGGTGGAGCCTAGGGACTCTGAAGATGCTAGACAAGAGTCTGGAAGCTAGAGGTTACTGCACCCCCTCTCCAGGCACCATCCCAACCCCTCCTAACCCACACAACAGAAAGGAGATCATAGTCAGATAGGGTACTCCCAGGACCACCTATCAAGGTGAGTCTGAGTGACGGCCATCCCTACCTGATCCACAAGGTTGTCTGCATATGGGGTCACATACCACTGTGCTGACAAGGAAGGACTACTCAGCCTGGCCATGCCACCAACACAGATGCCCAAAAACTTGTGGTGTGGTGGAGGCTCCCTCTCCCTCCGTTTCATAGCTAAGGAGGAAGGGGGGATGAAGGGACCCTTGGCCCCTCAGGGATACACATACTGCCTGCTCCACCAGTCTCCCTAAGTCACCTACAACAGTGGCCTGAACTCAGGAGCTCCAAGCCCCAGCTCAGAGCTCTCTGCTCTGTGTCTGCTCCTGTAGCCCCCTGACACAGGATGGTGCCCCCAATGGAAAATTCCATAGAGGAGGCCATGTTGGATAGCAGCCAAGTAGGTGACTCCAGTGGCTCATGGGCAGGGATAGATAGGATGTGAGCTGGGGGGTCCCTGCCCCTCATGGCCAATCCAGGGCAGGGTAGTGGGGAGTCTGCCCAGCAGCTGCCAGGCATGAAGAACCTTTCTCAGAGATAGCCAGTCACTGGCAACCTCACACATGCTACTGTCCCCAGCTGAGCATTGCCACCCATCATCAGCATACTTTGGCTTTGGTTCTCTGTTGCCCTGCCTCCTGGCCTCTCCCTCAGGTCCACCCCTGGAGAGGTCACAGGGTCACCCAGGTCCTGAGTGTGAAGCAAAGGCAGGGGGTGGTGTAGGGTACTGGCTGCATTCACTGCTCACCACAGTGGTCCCTGCAGCCACCTGCCCCACCAGGGCTGCAGAAGCCATCACCCCTTCCTCCCTCAGAAGCCCACCCGCTCTCACCAGTCCCCCAAACAACCAGGACTAACTTCCAGGGAGGGGGATGTAACTGTCAGCAATGGCATCTGCCCAAGTCCCCAAACCTTTGGGGGATAGACAGCTCTGGAGGCAGTTTCTGCACCAGCCCAGTAGGCCCTGGGCTCCCTCCAGACTCCAGTCTCCAACTCCTCTCCAGGAGCCCTCAAGTCTGAGAAGGGGCTCAATTTGCCCCCTCAAAACCCCACTAGGACCCAGGACTGGCCATGGTGTCTGGAGACCCACAGTGGGCTTCAAGACCACCCACCAAGATCAGACCACCAAGGCCAAGAGCTGCCCGAGCACAGGGCCACATCCCTGGGGTTGGGAGGGCCTCAGTGTGGAGGCTGAGCTGGTGGGCTGGGGTCCTGCCTTTGATGGGCACACTGGCAAGGACTGGGGTGGGCACACCTTCTCGGATGTGAGGAAGCACAAGGCAGCAGCAGAGCAGGTGGGGAACTTGGGGGCTGCACATGCACAAACAGGTGGTCCCATTCCCACATGTGCCTGTGGTGGTACTACTGGTCGCAGCCTGTGGGGGCTGTGCAGGTGAGGGGGGCACAGCAGCCACACCCCTTAACCTCTGAGCTCTCACTCTAGCAAGCCACACGTTCCCTAGGAGACACACAAGATAATGCCCCTCAGGGGCAGCAGGGCTACAGGGAACCCTGGGTCAAACAGAGTTGCCATCCTGTCTTGGGCAGGATGGGTCGTGAATGGGAGGACACAGGACCACTTGGTCAGGGACCCTGGCAGGAACCTGCTGCACACACAGTTGGTGAGCAGCCCAGTGGGTCCTTCGCTAACCAGACCCCCTATCCTTCCGTTGGAAGCTCCCACCTCAAACATGTTGGGTCTGTCCCTAAGCGAGCCCTTGGGAAGGATCTGCAGGTGAGGTTATCAGTCCCCTGTGGCCCTCAACCTTCCCACAAGCATAAAGACAGGCCCAGCCCCCAGGGACCTGGGGCCAGCATGGGGCTCCAGTGAAGAAGGTGGAGACAGCAGGATGCTTTCTGTGGCAACCAAGCCCGGAACACTCGGGGGCCAGGTTCCAGATCCACGTGACCTCCCTGAGTCCCAGCCCCATCCATAATGCAAGAACACTGTGGCTGGTCTGGAGGAGCAAGGCACATGCCCAGGTGGGGGCAGGACCCAGTAGGCTGGGCACCGTGGATCAGGCTGGCACTTGTGGCTGGGTTCAGTGGCAACTGGTGTATCATTTCCTCATTACCTGACTAGACAATGAGAGGGTTCCAACATCTGGGTCCTGAGCTTCCCCACCACCCTGCTTATGCAGCAAGGTCAAGGGAAGCCCCTTGCGTGTGTGTGTTATAAAGCAATGCTCGAGTGTTTGTTTGCTACAAAGTCAAAACATATAGGAGGATACTATGAAGGCACATGGAACTAGGACCCATCCCCCAGAACCCACCTGCTGCCCAGAGCTAACCACTGTTCACACACACACACACACACACACACACACACACACACACACGCACCACAGGTGCACACAAGCATTGTGCATGCATACATATGCAGAGATGCACACATGAGTGTGCATGCATGTTCACAGGCTTATACACGTGCACACACATGAGCTATTCCTATGAATAAGACACTGTTCAAATGTGGGTCAGATGCCTCCACATTAGCTCCCAGTGTCCCCTCCTGGGTGAGCAGATGCTCCAGAACCCATTCACAGCTTCCCCACCCTCCACTGGAAGCCCCAGGCTGTGGCCCAATGGGTTGGGGCACCTGCCACTTCCATGCACAAGTTGCCTAGTACCACAGGGGCAGGCTGGGCAGCTCTCTCCCTGGTGCACGTGCTTTCTGTTTGATATGCAGGGACTTTAGCTATCATGCAACAGTGACTCTGCCCACTAGACATATTGGGCATTATTTTCTTCCAGTAGGAACCTTGTAATTTACCTCGGGTGATGATATCTTTTTCTAGAAACGAGTGTTTTAAATTTCAAATAATGAAAGCTTTTCTATAAGACAGCTGGGTTTTCTGCCTGGCTTAAGAAGGCGGTACTCCCCATATTGTTTCCTTTTAATGTCCTACACTGTTGTCTAATAAGTACACTCATACATTTTGCTTTTTACATGTAATAGTCCATAGGAAGTGATTTGGGGGTACAGTGATTTTTAAAAATTACCTTTTAATGGAGAACTTCCCTAAAGGCAGGAAGCTGCCACAGCAGGGTAGCTGAGGAGGGAGGAACCCCTGTGAAGGTGTCAGATGGATGAGGTGAGGGATGGACAGTCCCGTGTCCAGGAGACTGTCTAAACCTGCCTATGAGCTGCTCTGGGCATTTCCCTGCGGTGGAAGGGTTCATTCTGGCATCAAAAGTCCTTACATTGCCCCCAGGGTTTCTGTCCCAGGGAGTCCCTTTTTGGGGAGCCCCTTTTTGGGGATTAATGGCCATGGCGCTCCCGTGAACTGCACTGAAACCCTCAAAGTACCTGTGAACCGGTTCAGACCCCAACACTTCCAGGCAGCCCACAAATCTGTGGTTCTTGGTGCTGGGGCCTGTCACCTCACACTGTGACCTCATTCCTGCCAACCCTGGCTCCCACAGCCAGCTGACCACAGGGTCTGTCCCTGCCCAAGAGCCCTGGCTTAGCCCTCAACCCTGCCCCCAAAACCACAAGTATACAATGCAAGTGTGGTGTTGAGACTTTACTGGAGGTCACATGGGACCAACGAGGACACCCATCCTGCCAGCATCTACACCCTGGGACAGGCTCCATGCCTGCCCTATTCTCTAGGCCTAATGGAACCTGAGGTCATGGCCTCGCCCCCACTCCCAGGAGGGGCCGCAGGGGCTGCAGAACCGGCAAGGCCTCTGAGGTGTCACTCCTGCCGGGCCTCCAGGCGCTCCAGCACCAGCGCGGCCTGGGTCTTGGCTTCCTGCAGGAGGCTGGAGACATGCTGGTGGACCTGACAGGCACACGGGGGGGGGGGGGGGGAGGGGGACAGTGTGTAGAGGGTTCCCAGTCAGTACCCTAAACCTGCCAGGCAGCAACCTCCAGCCCCAGTTGCCCATGGCTGGTGGCCCAGTCACCCCATGTCAGCGAACTACAGCCTGAGCACCTACCTGGCCCTTAAAAGTAACATCAGTGACATCCTTCAGGTTGATGAGTACGTTAAAATATGCTCCAAACACGCCCGTCTCCAAGGCTTTGGCCGCCACCTGCAAAGTCAACAGGGACTGGGCTTGCCAACAGAAGGGCCTGGTGCCTCATCAGTCAAGGCTGAGCAAACTGACTGGGCCCAAGGGTCTCCCCTGAAGATGGGAGGCCCAGGCCTCATCCTTCACCACAAGGAGCCCTGTGCAGCCCTGCTCTCAACTCACAGAGGAGAGCTGGTTCCAGGAATAACCTCAGCACAATTTCTAACTTCTCCTACCACTGAGGTTAGAAAATGAAACCTTCTTTCATAGGAGCAGGGCTTGGCCTCTTCAGAGGCTTGAGAGAGGCTGCACCGGCTATTTTCTGACATGTTTGAAGCCAGGATCATCATTCTATAGGCAAAGTCAGCCCTTCCCAGCCAATCAGCAGCTCTATGTCTTCAGACTAACAGCTTGCCTGCTACCCAGGGCTACTTCCTGGGTCAGAAAAAGCACTTCTCTGGGGTCTCAAGACCAGATACTGAATGCAGGTGTCTTTCCTGTAAAGACTC
>CAUYQG010065304.1:0-14610 GCA_963574415.1 Tarsius wallacei | reverse complement strand
GAAATAAATAACAAGATAACAAGCATGGAAAGCGAAATTAATAAAGCAGAAGAAAGAATCTCAGAACTTGAAGACCAGAAAATAAATTAACCCGATCCGTAAAAAGCACAGAAAGAAAAATCCTACAGGCAGCAAGAGAGAAAGGTCAGACTACCTAGCACGAAAAACCAAACAGAATAGCAGCAGACCTATTGGCAGAAACACTGCAAACAAGAAGGAATTGGAGTCCAATATTCAAATTCCTCAAAGATAAACAATTTCAATGAAGAATTTCCTACCCTGACAAGCTCAGCTTCAACACTAATGGAGAATTAAAATCTTTCCCAGACATCCAACCCCTAAGAGATTGGCAGCTTCCAGATCAGCTCTACAGGAGATGCATAAAAATGTATTAAGCACAGAAGAAAAAAAAGAAAAAAAGAAATGACCACACACTTCCAAAGAGAACAACAGAGCACAGAATCAAGATAGAATACATCACAACAGCAAACTTGAAAACACACACATACATCAACCACAAAGCTAAAAGAAAACAAGCAAAGAAAAAACTTTATAAGAACTCCAATGGGGATAAACAATCACATTTCAATAATCAGTCTGAATCTGAATGGACTAAATGCACCACTGAAAAGAAACAGAATAGCAAACTGGATAAGAAAACATGATTCAATTATTTACTGCATCTAGGAAACTCATCTCATCACAAGGGAAGCACAAAGACTAAAAGTTAGGTCATAGAAAACAAGTTTCCAGGCAAATAAATCACAAAAGAAGGCAGGAGTCATGATCTTAATATCAGACAAGACAACTTTTAAGTTATCAAAAATTTTAAAAGATGCAAAAATATATTACATAATGATAAAAAGTTCAATCTATCAACAAGAAATATCTATCCTAAACATATATTCATCCAACACAGGAACATCAGCATTTATAAAGCAAATTCTGGTAAACTAAAAAAGATATTGACTTGAGTACTATTATAGTAGAGGACTTGAATACCTCACTGACAGCCTTAGGTAGATCATTGAGGCAAAAAAATCAACAAAGAGATTCAGAACCTAAAACTTGATACTCAACCAAATGGACTTAATAGATACCTAAAGAATAATCCACCCAACAACCACAGAATATACATTCTACTCACCATCACATGGAATATACGCCAAGATCAGTCACATCCTTGGCCATAAATCAAGCATAAACAAATTTCATAAGGTTAAAATATTGCCATGGACTTTCTCAGACCACAGTGAAATAAAAATTAATAACAACCCCAACAAAATTTCCCCAAAACCCACAAAATCATAGACACTAAACAGCATGATGGTGAAAAACTCCTGGGTCAACACTGAAATAAAAATAGA
The DNA here is from genome assembly GCA_963574415.1 of Tarsius wallacei. NCBI lineage: Eukaryota > Metazoa > Chordata > Mammalia > Primates > Tarsiidae > Tarsius > Tarsius wallacei. The sequence goes on along the minus strand of CAUYQG010065304.1, from coordinate 13,243 downwards.
AATTAAAATCTTCCTGGAAACAAATGAAACAAATGAAAATGAAAAAGAACATCTTACCAAAACCTCTGAGATGCCATGAAATCAGTTATAAGAGGTGAATTTATATCTCTACAAACACATCAAGAAAATGGAAAGACGGCCAGTTGAGTGTCTAAGAAATCACCGAAGAGAGCAAGAAAGACCACTAAAACCCTAACTTTAGCAGAAGAATCCTGATCACCAAAGAAGGAGCCTAATATGGAACACAGAAGATGAAAATGCCATAGAAAATATCAATAAAACAACAACAAAAAACAGTTATTTGAAAGAATTAACAAAACATATGGACCCATAACCAGAATGACCAAGAAAAAGAGAAAAAGAAAGTCCAAATAAACACAATCAGAAATACAAAAGATCAAATCAGAACTGACCCCAAAGAAATACAGGTTATCAGAGATTACTATGCACACCTGTATGGAAACTTGATAACCTAAATGAAATGGAGGACTTTCTGACATAACACAGCCTTCCCAGGTTGAAACAAGAAGACATTGAGACACTAAATAGACGAGTAAAAACCCAGGAAATTGACTGTGTCATAAGAAAACTATCTATAAATTAAAGCTCTGGACCAGGCAGCTTTCCAGCAGAATTCTTCAAAACGTACAAGAAGGAGGTAATACCAATTCTAATGAAAGCATTCCAAACAATTGAGAAAGATGGAGTACTCCTCAAATCATTTTACAAAGCTAGCATCACACTTATACCCAAACCAGGCAAAGATTTTTAAAAATGAATAAAAAGAAAAAGAGAAAAAGAGAAAATAGATGCAAATATCTTCAACAAGATTCTAGCAAACTGGATCTAACAACACATCTACAAATTATTTACCATGATGAAGTAGACTTCATCCCCAGGATACAGAACTGGTTCAATATCTGCAGGTCATAAATGTAATTAAATACATCAACAGATGTAAAAACAAGAATCATATGATATATCATAAAATGCAGAAAAAGCTTTTTATAAAATCCAGCATCCCTTCTTGATAAAAACCCTCAAGCATCTAGGTATAGAAGGAACATACATCAAAGTAGTAAGTGCCATCTGTGATAAACCCATAGCTATCATATTGATAAATGGACAGAAAAAGGAAATATTTCCACTGAAAAGTGGAACAAGACACGGCTGCCCACTCTCACCCCTTTTGTTCAGCATTGTGTTGGAAGTCTTAGCTAGAGCAATTAGATAAGAGAAGGAAATCAGGGGCAGCCAAATAGGAAAAGAGGAAGTTAAGTTATCCCTCTTTGCTGATGATATGATGTTATATCTCAAAAATCCAAGAGAATCTCTCAAAAACCTGCTTGCACTGATAAAGGACTTTGGCAAAGTCTCAGGGTACAAAATAAATGTGCAAAAGACAGTTCCATTCTTATATACCAACAACAAGCAGGTGGAGAACCAATTAAAAAGCACAATCCCATTAACAATAGCCACACAAACACACACAAAAATGAAATACTTCGGCATCGTCCTAACCAGAGAAGTGAAAGACCTTTACAATGGGAACTACAAAACACTGCTCAAAGAAATCCAAGAAGACACAAACAAATGGAAAAATATCCCCTGCTCATTGATAGGAAGAATCAACATTGTTAAAATGGCCATCCTATCAAAGGCAATCTACAGATTCAATGCAATACCCATTAAATTATCAACATCATTCTTCTCAGACCTGGAAATGACAATAGAGAAATTTATATGAAAACATAAACTATCATAAATAGACAAAACAATCCTTAACAAAAGAAACAAAGCAAAAGGTATCACTTCCAGACCTTATAGTTACAATAATCAAAACAGCCTACAGGCATATGAACCAATGGAGCAGGTTAGAGATTCCAGAAGCAAAGACTTAATTTCTTAACCAACTCATCTTTGACAAAGCCTCCAACAACAACCACTGGTGAGAACATTACCTATTCAGGAAATGTCACTGGGAAAAATGACTGATCACATGCAGAAGATTCAAACAGAACCCCTATCTATCACCATACATAAAAATTAACTCTGAATGGATCAAAGGCCTAAATGTAAAACCTCAAACTATAAGAATCTTAGAAAATACAGAAGACACCCTAGTGGAAATTGGAACTGACAATCAATTTCTGATCAAAACCCCAAGTGCCCATGCCATAAGAGATAAGATAGACAAGTGGTATCTCATCAAACTGACAAGCTTAATATTTGCCAACTATATTTCTGACAAAAGCCTAACCTCAAGGGTCTACATGGAACTCAAGCATGCTGAAAGGAAAAAAAAACAAACAGCCCCAGTAAAAGATGGGCAAAAGACATGAATAGACAACTTTCAAAAGAAGATATATAGCCAGCCAACAGACACATGATAAAGTGCTCAAGCTAACTCATCATCAGAGAAATGCAAATAAAAACCACACTGAAATATCACCTATCCCCAGGAAGAATGGCCTTCATTAATAAAACAATCAAAACCAGATGCTGGCAAAGATGTGAAGAAAAAGGAACGCTTCTACACTGCTGGTAGGAATGCAAACTACTTCAACCACTTTGGAAAACAGTGTGTCAATTTCCGAAAGTACTCCAAATTGACCTTCCATATGACTCAGCATTTCCCCTATTGGTAATATACTCGAAGGAACTCAAATCATTCTATGGAAAAGATATCTGCCCATGCATGTTTATTGCAGCTCTATTCATAATAGCAAAAACATGGAACCAACTGTGCTGCCCATCAAAACTGGCCTGAATAAAAAAATGTGGTACATATACACAATGGAATATTATGGAGCCACAAAAAAGGACAAACATATGGACTTTGCAGCAACTTGGATGGATTTGGAGTTGATCATACTCAGTGATCTATCACAGAAACAAAGAACAGAGTACCATAGGTTCTCATTCATAAGTGGACCTTGAATAATTATCATAATACTATAAGAAAGGGATTGGCAGTAGTGGGAAACTGACAGAGGAGTGGTGGTAGGATTGGTAGTTGAGGGAAACTGTGAGGGAAGGAGGGCAAACCTCATCAGCAAGTGTAGCTGCATAATGAACATTTGTACACCTAACCCTGAATTGTACCCTACATCTCTAAAATTACAAATTTTAAAAAATAGACACAGAAAATGTTTTAGATAAAATCCAGCATTCCTTCTTGATAAAAACCTTGGAACATCTATGCATAGAGGGAACATACCTCAAAATATCAAGAGCCATCTACGATAAACCTACAGGCTACATATTGTTAAACAGGCAAAAATTGGAAGCATTTCCCCTGAAAACCAGAACAAGACAAGGCTGCCCATATTCACCCTTCCTGTTCAACATAGTGTTGGAGGTCCTAGCTAGAACAATCAGACAAGAAAAGGAAATCAGGGGTATCCAAATAGGAAAAGAGGAAATCAAGTTATCCCTCTTTCTTGACAATATGATTCTATATTTTGAAAATCCAAGAGAATCAGTTTTTAAAAAAAACAAAAACAAAAAAAACCTTCTTGCACTGATAAAGGAGAATACAATAAAAAAGTACAATTCCATTCACCATAGAAACAAAGAAAAAAATGAAATACCTTGGCATCTACCTAACCAGAGAAGCGAAAGACCTTTACAATGAAAACTACAAACACTGCTCAAAGTAAGCAAAGATGACACAAACAAATGGAAAAATATTCCATGTTCATGGATTGGAAGAATCATTATTGCTAAGCTGTCCAACCTATCCAAAGTAATCTACAGACTTAATACAATGCCTATTAAATTACCAGCATCATTCTCTCTGACCTGGAAACAACTATATAGAAATTTTATGGAAACATAAACAACCATGAAAAGCCAAAACAATACTCAGCAAAAGAAACAAAGTAGGAGGTATCATACTCCAGACATTAAACTTTATTATACGGCTACCATAACCAAAACAGCCTGGTATTGGTATAAAAAAAGACAGAGCAATTGATCAAGATAAAGATTCGGAAGCAAAACCTCAGTTTCTCAACCAACTCATCTTTGACAAAGCTTCCAACAACAACCATAGGAGAGAGGAGAACTTATTCAGTAAATGGTGCTGGGAAAACTGGATGACCGCATGCAGAAGATTAAAACAAGACTCCTATCTATCACCATTCACAAAAATCAACTCTAAATGAATCAAATACCTAAATGTAAAACCACATACTAGAAGAACTTTAGAATATGCAGGAGAAACCCTTATGAATATTGGAACTGGTAGCCAATTTCTGATTAAAACCTCAAATGACTGTGCCATAAGATATAAGATAAACAAGTGGGATCTCATCAAACTGAAAAACTTCTGCAAAGCAAAAGAAACAAGAGAGTGGGAAGACAATTCACAGAATGGAAAAAAAAAATTGCCAACTGTATATTTGACAAAGGCCTAACATCTAGGATCTACAAGATACTCAGACGTACTGAAAAGGAAAAAAAAAGGCCTATTAAAAAGTGAACAACAGATATGAAGACACTTCTCCAAAGATGACATACAAGCAGCCAACAAATACATGAAAAAATGCTCATCCTTTCTAATCATCAAAGAAATACAAATTAAGACCACCCTTAATATACCACCTAACTCCAGTCAGGATGGCCATCAGCAACAACTCAAAAAGCAACAGACGCTGGAGAGGATGCGGGCAAAAGGGAACACTTCTACACTGTTGATGGAAGTGCAAACTAGTACAACCTCTGTCAAAACAGTGTGGTGATTCCTAAAAGATCTAAAAAGCGATCTTCCATACAACTCAGTTATCTCCCTTCTGGGAATATACTTAGAGGAACTCAAATCACTCTATGAAAAAGATACCCGCACACACATGTTTATTGCAGCATTATTCAAAATAGCAAAAACATGGAACCAACTATGCTGCCCATCAAAAGTGGACTGGATTTTTTAAAATGTGGTAGGCTGGGCATCGTGTCTCAAGCCTGTAATCTCAGCACTTTGGGAGGCCTAGGTGAGAAGATTGACTGAGACCAGGGGTTCAAGGTCAGCCTGAACAATTTGGTGAGACCTCATCTCCACAATAAAACAACAAAAAAATTAACCAGATGTGGTGGTTTGTGCCTGTAGTTTCAGATACTTGGAAGGTTGAGGCAAAAGGATCGCCTGAGTCCAGCAGGTCGAGGCTGCGGTGGCTGTGAGCATGACACTGCACTCTATCTTGACAACAGAGTGATAATTAAACTTAAAAAATATTGTAGTATATATATATATATATATATATATATATATATATATATATATATATATAATGGAATATTATGCAGTCTTAAAGAAAGACAAAATTATGAGCTTCGCAGCTACTTATATAATACTCAGTGATCTATCACAGAAACAAAGAACTGAGTACCACATATTCTTATTTGTAAGCAGGTCCTGAACAATTATCATAACACCACAAGAAAGAGATTGTCAGTAGTGAGAAACTGCCAGGTGTGTGTGTGGGGGGGGGACACTTCTTCAATAAGCATACCTTATCTCAAACCAGGTGAAGTGGGGACCAAAGTTTGGCCCAAACTTTTCCTGTAGAATGATCATTTGTATACTTAACCCCAAATTATATCCTACATCTTTAAAATAAAAACTTAAAAAAAAATGTGAGTATACCTGATTAGAGACCGATTTTTGACCAAATTTCAATCTTTGTAGTAATAATTTTAAACCAGTTTATGAGTAAGATGACTCATTTTTATCTGTCGATCTATCTCATGATAATGATTCCTTGCTTTTTTTGTTTGTTACACTCTAATAGCTTTTTTTGCTACTTCTTTTCCAATAAAAAAGAGTTTAATGTATATATTCTATGTTTTTATCTTTAACATTTATTTCAATATAGGCCATTATATTATGCAGTCACTACTGTTTTTTCCCATACAACATTTACATTAAAACAATGTTTAACCAGTTCTCCTCCCCAATTAGTGATTTGAAAGTTTTCCTTTTACACAAACATTATGGACAGACTTGCTACTTGTTCACTCTACAGTTATAAATAAGGGGAAAAAAAACTGTACTGATTTTTTTCCATTTTTGTCAGACTAACATTTAGAATTTCTTTCTGTTTTCTATCTACTGTGACAAAGCCCTTTTATTTTACTCATGTTTAGCTAAGAACATAACTATCTTTATCTACAATAGTACATGCTAAAAGTAAGACAATATTTATTTGCCCAACATGTTGAACATTTGGCATTCTTTTCACAATTTAAAACTATCTAACTGGAATCTTAGACTCAGTTAACATTTCTATTTTTGTATTTCATTTCAATACTTTATCGATAATGCTTTAAACTTAATGCTCTTTAATTAGCTTTGTTGCCTGCCATTATTTTTTTCATACATTTGCCTCCCTACTTTGAGTTATTGAGTTCAGATTCCCCATAGAAAAATGTTTATGGAAGGTTCTTGTTTAATATATACTTTCTTAACCCCTGAATATTTGAGAATATATTTTAGTTACCTTCATACAGAGATAATAACATGGCAGTTTCTATAATTTGGGCTCCAAATTATTTTCCCTTAAAACTCTATAGATACTGCTCCAGTGTCTTCTGGCATTTAGGGCTGTAAAAGAAAAATCTGAGGTCAGGTTGATTTTTGCCCCTTATAGGTAACATTCTTTCTCTGTCTGGATACTTGTAAATTTTTATCTTTATTCTTGAAATTCAAAAAGTCACCAATATATATCTAGCTGTTGCTTCCTTTTTATTAAATTTTAAATGTACCCTGCGAGATTTACCCATTGTAAATCTAGTTAATTTTTCAAATCTGGAAAATTTTCTCAATTAGTTATTTAATTATTATTTTAGTTCCATTTGCTTTGTCCTCTGTTTCAGATATTCCTACTATGCATAGGTTATATCTCTTGGACTTGTCCTCCATCTTCTCCTTTCTTATCTTGAGTTCTTTTACCCCTTTCTCTGCGTTCTGTATTTGTCTTGTTTTACATTTACTTCAATAATTTGATTTTGTGGTCAATTCAGCTTGCATATTTGTGTTAACTCTCAACTCCCTGATAATTTCCAAGCACTCTGACATTACCCTCTTTATCATGTGAGAGGTCTGTAAGCTCTTGTATTAAATAATTCTCAATCCTTTCTATATTATCTGTTTCTACTGCTATATTCATTTCAAGAGGAGATATCTTCTTGATTACTTATCTCTGTTCTTTCTTCTGAACTGCAATATTACAATCTTTTCAGTAGCTCTTCTTAGCAATAAAAAAACAAAATCAAGTATTGCAGAGTGTTTTCCTTGGTGATTTTTTTCTGTCCATTTCTGTTTGTCATTTGGGAGATACAATAGTCTAAAAGAGGAAGTTTAAAATGAGAGGTGGGAAAAATAAGTAAGAAAACACAAGTAACTCATTCTCTTATAGTTGCACACATTTTTATTTTTCTACACAGTCTGCCTGCACTAATTTTTTGAGAAATCTGATAGTTGATTTCAGTATTTTGACCAGAGTTTTTAGTTATAATATGGTATCTGTAAGATAAGATAAAGTTTGCTACTTCATATTAATAAGAACCCCAAATTTATAACACTGCATGTGCCCCGCATTATCAAAATATGCTTTTTAAAGTTATTGAACATGACTTTTGAAAAGTAATTTTCATTGCCATAAGTCAAATAAAATATTAGCAATAAATAAATAATTATTATCATATTAGTCTTATTGCTATTTTTGCTAAAATTTAAAAGTAATTTTAAAGTTTCCACAAAAAAGAAAAATGTTTCAAAATAAAACTTTAATGTTTTACAAAATAATAAAAGCTTTTGATAAATGTAAGATATTAGAAAGAGAAAATAGTCAACATCAAGACTTGGTTAATACTTATAGTTAGAAAGCAGAAGAATTAGGTGTCAAAAGAGAAATAATCATGAAGTTGAAGGAGAACCAAGAAAGTTCAGGTTGTGAACCAAAGAAAATATTTCTAAGAAGAGTAAGTAGCAAAGAGATGCAGCTAGAGACTATCATTCTATGCTATTTATTACAGAAACAGAAAATTTCATACGATGTGTTCTCAATCATAAGTGGGAGCTAAACATCAGTTACACACATGCACAAATATAGGAACAACATATGCTGAGGAATACTAAGGGGACAGGGAGGGTAGATAAGGCCTAAACAACTACCCACCAGATACCACACTCACTACCTGGAAGGCTGGCTCAGTAGAATTCCAAACCTCACCATCACACAATATACCTATGTAACAAGCCTGCACATATATTCCTTGAATCTAAAATAAAATGAAAATGAAGAAACATCAGCTTCTATTATTTTCATCTTTCATTGCTGATACTACATGGATACAACTTAGATTTTTTTACCATTCAGAACTCCTATCTTTAAGATATTTTTGGTCACTTTAAAAATTATTTTTCCAGTACATTGCCAACCTTCTGGCCTTTCTGTTTTTATTCCCTTTAGAGATTTTCCCAAGCCTTTTCAATGTTTCTATAATCCATAATCTGACCAGTCTTCATAACTTTAAGTGAATTATATTTCTACAACTTTTCTGAGACAAACACTTTTTTGTGCATTAGTTCTCTTAGCACTCTCTCATTACAACATTTCCATGTATTTTCCCCTAATATGCTTTCTCACCTCTGTCTCTGAGGAATTAATGGACTTCTACATTTTTTGTCCCTTTCTCTTTCTACTTCTTTCAGGATCTGTTTTATCAATTAACAACTATTTTTCTTGCACTATTAATCTCTTTCTGTTAGCTACTCTTCTTAGAAACACTTTCTTTGGTTCACAACCCCACACTAGCTTGGTTCTCCTTCCACTTCATGATTATTTCTCCTTTGATGCCTATTTCTTCCGCTTTTTGATGATAAGTATTTACCAAGACTTGACTTTGACAAATTTCTCTTTTCTATATCTTACATATTTTATATTCTCATCTAAGAGAGGCAATATTTTATAGTGTTTAAGAGAAGAGACTCTTAATCCAGAGTGCTTGAGTCTGAAGGCTTAATCTCCATTGTTTTCTATACATAAAACATTGGGCTAGCTTCTTATTCTATTTCTACCTGAATTTTTTCAACTGTTAAATGGAGCTAATGGTTATTACTACCTTGAAGAGCTATTTAAGATTAATATTATATGAAAAAATACATATATAATTCATGGTTAAAACAATATGTTGTAACCATGTATTAAATGGCTGTATTGAGATTATATGAACCATAAAGATTATATTAACTAATAAATATAAATACTTGGTTAAAACAATGTGTTGGAACATAGTAAATGATTAGTTATTATTGTTATTATATAGTTCCATGGCTTCAGCAAACATTACTATAGTCATACTATGTGACAGCTGCCATGTTAGGCACTGAAGAAAAAAATGAAAAAGACTCTGGTAAAAGGAATATCACACAGAGTGTGGCAAAAGATAATATAAGTATTAAAAAATAAAATAGAAGGAACAGAAGTAGCAAAGAGAAAAAACAAACTTAATTTTGTGAGGATGTTGTAGCTGCACCACAAGTAAGGAATCGCCAACACATTGAGAGTTAAATATTGAGCCCTTTATTTCCTATGGTCGAGAGCAAACTTATGCCAGAAAGAAACTTTCAACCCCGAATGAAACAAGCAAGGGATTTATAAAGGCAAAAACTGCAAGGATGCATAGCAAATTAGCAACCATAAACTAGCAACTTAGCAAACAAAATGGGAACTTTTGACCATTAGGGAGTTTCAGTTAACTTCATGCCCTGGGCACAGCCAGTGACTGGAAAATACCTGGAGTTCTGCCAACAAGATATGGTATACTGTTTACTGGACTAGTTAGGGCAGTTACATGGAGACAAGATGTAAGAACTACTATACAATGGAGTTACCTTGGTTAGGCCACTAATAGCCATTTTAAGGGTAAGGAAAATTTCCAGAGGCTCTAATTCCTGAACTGTAATTTGAAGAACTAGTAAGAATTTTCAGTTGGCTAAGGAGCTGAAAAATATTTCAGAATGACAGAAAAATATGTGGATGAGCACAGCATATTTAAGCTGCCAGAGAGAACCTATTCTGATTGGAGCCTGAGAGGGACAGTGGAGGACTAGGGGATATGCCTAGTGAGAAAAGTAGGGCCAGGCTTTGAGCTTTCTTTTTTGAGATTAAAATAACTGAGTTTTGATTCTGTGTGATGGTAACTCACTAATTGCTATCTTTAGTTTTGATTACTGTTTATTATCACATTTCCAACTTTATTTTTCATGTATTAATTATTCATACTTGAAATGTGTTATATTAGTCTAATAATGTCTTCTTTTGCTCAACCCTTCCCACCTATCTATCCAGCTGTCATTATTAGTTTTTCGTCTTCAAAAATGTTCAATAGCTCCCCTTAAGTTACCAAAAAACGTCAAAATTGTGTGATGTAATGTCAGCTTAACTTTTCTTCTCATCTCTCTCTAGTTTCTATTCAAGCAAAACAATTTCCTAAAATGGTTTCTGGTTTTTATACTTCTACACCATTCCTGCATTTTTCTATCCTTAAAATGATATTCTCGCAACTCCTCCTAATAAAATCTTACCTGTCCTCCAAGTAATATCTATCTAAACACTTATTTTGTCTACTGGATGCAATGTCTTTCTCAGATTCATCTACATTTTTCATGTGCCAGACACTGTTAGATATTTTCACATACTATTGTAGTATCCACATAAATAATTTAGAAAGGCATTGTTGCCCACCTTTTACATAATTTAAAATGAAGGACCAGGAAGTAAAAATTTGCAAACATACCTAAGTTCATATATTTAATTTTAGCAGATTACAGGTTCAAACCAAAGACTTCTGTTATACTTTGATGCCTCCCTACCTCTGAGTTCACCTCTGAAGTTTGTCTTAGTATATTCTGTAGCATATATTTTTACTTTAAATTTGCATTTCTCTCTAAATCCATTTGATGTTTACCACAATACAAATTACCCTGTCTCATGCATATTCCTAATCAATATGAAACTATTCAGTGCAAGCATGAATTAATTAATAAAAAATATTTCTCCCAGTTTTATCTGACTTTACTCTCTAGTGGTCTCAGATGTAGGGAAACAGAAGCAGAACAAGTAAACATAGGCAATTCACCCTCAAATCAGTGCATTTATTTTCACAATTGTCCCTGGGAAATTGTGAAAGTAAATGAAATGATGCCTAAGAAGCACTTAAAGTTCTTCATTTAAATGGTACTATATACATTCAAGGATTTTTTAAAAAGATCATTGTAGATATTAACCTAGTGGAAAATTAGTTAAATCTGTTTTGAAAAGTCTTCACTGAGAAAATTAGTTTCATGATCTAGCCACACATGATATAGATTATGAGCCAATATTTAAACAGTCAGGTCCATTTACTGGACACAAGGGTACCATTGATCTAAAGACTACATTTAGCAAGTACAATACCCTTAGAGTTAGTGGCTATTATTTCCTAGAGTTCATAAAATTTCATTTGGCCAATGTTCTAGTCTAAGTGTATGAGTATATGTGCTTAAGTATGCTGGACCAATAAATCAGCAAGTCTTCACCAGTACAAATCTTGCTCTCCCCCAATTTAAATTAAATCTTCTTTAAGCTTGATCAATTGATTTAGCAAATTAAGACCAAACATTAAAAAGCAGAGTCAATCTTTGGCTTAAAAATCTGATGTAGTTGGAGCATTAGTTTGTCTCTTAGGGACAATTAAATCAGCTACTTACAACATTTAAAACAGGACGCAAACTTTCGTATTCTCAAATGCCATGGGAGAAAACTCTATTATTATCACATGTGTGATACAACTCATTTCCCCCCATTTAAAAAATATTTCTTTATTTCATGCTCCAAAGACATATATATAGCATGCTGATTCTTTGCAGTTGTCAGGAATTTAATATTAGTCCTTTTGTATTTTAACTCTCAAAATGTGTTTGAAGATCATTGAATTGTATATAAAATTTAATTGTTTTTCTCCCATTTGGAGAATAGATAAAAGTTACAGCAGAATATTTAACCTATAGGTTCTGATCTATATTTTTTATTCTGTGGAACACATAATATTTTGTAATATGTCCTCCAAACCCTATATGTGATTAAAAATGAAATTATAAAAAGTACTGCAAGTGAAAAAAAGTTCCACAAATGGTACATCCTGTTGTTCTCTGACTCATAAGTCAATAAATTCATCACAGAGGTCAAAGGGGTAAATAGATGGGAAAAATAGAATTATTTCTCGGAATGGCTGATAATAGACTAATAAAATGAATTGTGAGGATACATTTAAAGTGAAAGTTAAAACTTTGAAGTAGACCTGGGAGGGGGTCAAGATGGCGGCAACACAGGCGGAACTGTGAGATTCTCCGAATGTGAGTTCCCCAAGAAGACTCTTGCCCTCTTTCCCCTACCCCCTTGCCCACAGCAGGACGCATTGGTCCGAGGCTCAGGGACCCCCGGTCCCACGCAGGGCCGGCTATTGCATCCCGGGCTGCTCCCTCGCGGGTGAGAAGGTTCGGGTCTCAGCTCCATCCCTGACTGCATTGATCCCAGAGAGCCTCCGGTCACCCTAGGAGGCTCTGGGCACCCACCCCTCGGAGGCACTGATTCCATCTCTGACTGAAGTACACTGGGATCGGCACGGGGCCACTTCCGCCGCTCACCGCCTGCCCTCGGGAGCTTTGGGGCTCTGAAATCTGGAGCTCTAGAGCCCCGAGTGGAGCGCCCAGCTAGGCAGCTGATCCCCAGGAGGCTCACGCTATCACGCTACCACAGACCATCATAGTCAATTGCTCAGGGATCCAAAGAGCAGAGGAAAAAGGATCCTATTACTTCAGCCATTCACCAGGCAGAGACTCGCATTGCCGCACCCACTTGGGTTCCCAAGGTAACGTCACGAAACAGAAGACAAAGCCACTCCCCCGGGAACTAAGCAGCAGACGTCTCAGGTTGCAGCTCAAAGTAATCTCGCGCCTTGGGAGGCTGAGGCGCCAAGCTTACATTCTGCGGCACAGAAAGATTGTAAGACGGTGGGAAGTAGGTTTCAGTGGGTTCATAAAACGATAGGGGGATGCTGGAATCGGCATACAGATTCTGAATCACAGCTTCCCCTCAACTAAACCTCAAAACTGCAAAAAGTACAACCCACAGCCCACATTCCAACCTTAAAAGTGAACAAAGCCAGAGGACCCTCATAAGGAAGAAAAGGAGATTGC
>CAUYQG010065302.1:0-17096 GCA_963574415.1 Tarsius wallacei | reverse complement strand
TATCTCCAGGAAACACACCTCATGATAAAGGACACCAACAGACTTAAAGTTAGAGGATGGAGAATAAACTTTCAGAGGAACAGAAAACAAAAAAAGGCAAGAGTTACAATTTAATATCAGATAAATCAGTTTTCAAGCTATCAAAAATTTAAAAAGATACAAAGAGACACTATATAATAATAAAAGGCTCAATCCATCAACAAGAAATAACCATCCTAAACATATATGCACGCAACACAGAAGTACCAGGATTGATAAAGTCACTACTAAGTAAACTAAAAAAAGGGCATTGACTCTAATACTATCATAACTGGAGACTTAAATACCCCACTGACAACCCTAGATAGATCATTAAGGCAAAATATTAGTAAGGAGATCTGCAACTTCAACTTGATGCTTGACCAAATGAACTTAATAGATATCTACAGAACTCTCCACCCAACAACCACAGTACATATATTCTACTCATCACCGCATGGATGATACTCCAAGATTGACCACATCCTTGGAGATAAATCAAGCATAAACAAATTTTACAAGATTGAAATACTGCCATGCACCTTCTGACCATAGTGGAATAAATATAAATATCATCACCAACAAGTTTCCCTCTAAAACACACAAAGACATGGAAACTAAACAGCATGATGCTGAACAACTCCTGGGTCAACACAGAAATCAAAACAGAAATTAAAAGATTATTGGAAACAAATGAAAACAAAGTCACATCCTACCAAAATATCTGGGATGTCATTAAAACAGTACTAACAGGGGAATTATAGCTACACACAAATCAAGAAAATAGAAACATCACAAGTTAACAGCCTAACAAAGCACCTAAAGAAGTTGGAAGGGAAAGACCACCAAAACACTAACTTCAGCAGAAGAAGCTACATAACCAAAGTAAAAGGCAAAGTATGTGACATAGAAGACAAAAATATCATAGAAAAAAATCACCAAAACAAAAAGCTGGTGCTTTGAATGATAAACAAGATTGACAGATCCCCTAGACACACTGACCAAGAAAAAGCCCAAATAAACAGAGTCAGAAACACACAAGATCAAGTCACAACTGACCCTGAAGAAACACAAAAGATTATCAGAGATTAATATTCACACCTGTATTGGAACAAAATTGAAAACCTAAATGAAACAGAGGACTTTCTGACATCACACAACCTCTGAAGTTTGAGATAAGAAGAAATCAAGACCCTAAAAAGACCAATGACAACCCAGGAAAAAGACTCCATCATAAGAAAAGTACCTTAAAAAAAAAAAAAAAGGCCTAGACCAGATGACTTTCCAGAGGATTTCTACGAAACTTACAAAGAGGAGCTGATATTAATCCTACCAAAATTATTCCAGGCAATCAAGAAAGACAGTACTCTCCACAAATCATTTTATGAAGCTTACATCACACTGATACTCAAACTAGTTAAAGATCTAACAAAGAAAGAGAACTACAGGCCAGTATCCCTGATGAAGATAGATACAAAAATTTTCAACAAGATTGTAGAAAATTGGATCCAACAACACATCTCAAAAATCATCCACCATGACCTTGTAGGCTTCATCCCCATGATGTAGGGCTAATTCAACACCTGCGAGACCATAAATGTAATTCAATACATCAACAGATGTAAAAACAAGAACCACATGATTATATCATTAGACGCAGAAAAAGTTTTCAACAAAATCCAGCAATGCTTCTGGACAAAAACTCTAGAACATCAAGGCATGGAAGGCACATATCTCAAAATAGTAAGAGCCACTTATGATAAACCCACAGTCAACATTTGCCAAACAGACAGAAATTGGAAGCATTTCCCCTGAAAACCAGAACAAGACAAAGTTGCCCACTCTCATCTCCCCAATTCAACATAGTGTTGGAAATCCTAGCCAGAGTAATCAGACAGGAGAAGGGAATCAGGGTATCCAAATAGGAAAATAGGAAGTTAAGTTATCCCTTTTTTCTGGCAATATAATCTTATACCTTGAAAACCCAAGAGAATTTGTCAAAAAACCTCCTTGCACTGATAAAGGACTTTGGCAAAGACTCAGGCTACAAAATCAATATGCAAAAGACAATCACATTCTTATACACCAACAACAAACAGGCAGAGAACCAAATAAAAAGCACAACCCCATTCACAATAGCCACAAAAAATAATTATCTTCACATCTTCCTAACCAGATAAATAAAGACTTTTACAATGAAAGCTACAAAACACTGCTCAAAGAAATCAAAGACACAACAAATGGAAAAATATGCCATGCTTGTGAATTGGAAGAATCAACATTGTTAAGATGTCCATTCTACCCAAGGCAATCTACAGATTCTACACAATACCCATTAAATTATCAACATCATTTTTCTCATACCTGGAAATAACAATACAGAAATTCATATGTAAACATAAATGACCACAAATAGCCAAAACAATCCACAGCAAAAGAAACAAAGCAGGAGGTATCACACTTCCAGACTTTAAACTTTACTATAAGGCTACAATAATCAAAAGAGTTTGATATTGGTACAAGAACAGGCATATAGACCAATGGGACAGGATAGAGATTCCAGAAACAAAACTTCAATTTCTCAACCAACTTATATTCAACAATGCCCCTACCAACAACCACTGGGGAGAGGAGAAGCTATTCAGTAAATGGTGCTGGGAAAACTGGATGACCTCATGCAGAAGAATGAAACAGGACCCCTACCTATCACCATACACAAAAGTCAATTCTAAATGGATCAAAGACCTAAATGTAAAACCCCAAACTATAAGAATCTTAGAAAATGTAGGAGACACCGTTACAGAAATTGGAATAGGCAACCAATTCCTGATCAAAACCCCAATAGCCCATGTCATAAGAGATAAGATAGACTAGTGGGACCTCTTCATACTGAAAAGCTTTTGCAAAGCAAAAGAAACCATTAAGAGAGTGGGGAGACAGCCTACAGAATGAGAAAAAAGGGGAAAAAAAGCCCTATTAAAAAGTGGGCAAAATAGATGAATAGACACCTCTCAAAAGAACACACATGAGCAGCCAACAGATACATGAAAGAATGCTCAGCCTCACTAGTCATCAAATAAATACAAATCAAAACCACAGAGATACCACCTAACTCCAGTCAGGATGGTCATCATCAATAACTCAGAAAACAACAGACACTGGGAAGGATACAAAGAAAAGCAAATGCTTCTACACTGTTAGTGGGAGTGTAAACTAATACAATCTCTGTGGGAAACAGTGTGACGATTTCCAAGAGATCTAAAAATCAACCTTCCACACTACTTAGCAATCCTTCTGGGAATATACCCCGAGGAATTCAAATCATTCTACAGAAAAAGATACCTGCATATGCATGTTTATTGCAGCACTATTCACAATAGCAAAAACATGGAAAAAACCGTACTGTCCACTGAAAATGGACTGGATAAAAAACTGTGGCACATATACATGATGGAATATTATGGAGCCATAAAGAAGGACAAAATTATGGACTTTACAGCAACTTGGATGGATTTAAAGACTATAATATTCAGTGATTTATTACAGAAACAAAGAAATGAGTACCACATGTTTTCACTCATAAGTGGACACTGAACATTTATCATAGTGCTACATGAAAGAGATTGGCAGTAGTGGATCACTGCCCTGAAGGAATGGGGGAACATAACATTAATAAGGGTACCTGATCCCAAACCAGGCAAAGTGACGACCAATGGGAGACCCAAACTTCACCTATAAGATGGCCATTTATGTACCTAACCCTGAATTGTACCCCACATCTTTAAAATAAAAAAGAAAAGAAAATCACCCAGATAGGGTCCACCAGAGAGTTCTCTATCACAACAATACTCCTGGTTATTTCTCTCATCAAAGAAGGGCAATTTTGTGAGAGAGTCCATGGGAAATCATTATACATTCACCTTACAGTCTTGATTTGGCTCCTTCTGACTTCTTTTTGTTTCCTAATCTTAAACTAATTTTAAGGGACATCCATTTTGCTTCAGTTAATCATGTAAAAAAAAAATACTACATTGATATGATTAAATTTCCAGGATGCTCAGTTCTTTATGAATAAACTAAGTGACTGGTATCATTTCTTACAGAAGTGTCTTGAATTTGATGAAGATTATGTTGAGAAATAAAGTTTATATATTTTTAATTTTTGTCTTTTAATTCCATTTCCACAAACTACTGAAGTTCCCTCATATATAGGAGGTCAAATTTCGATGAAATATAGAGTAATTTGCTACTAAAACATTGAATCTCTACATAAATGTCTTTGTCAGTCACTAATTTTGATTAAGACACTTTTTTTATTTTTAATGAGTATTATAATTCAAGTTAAAGTGATTGCCATCATTTTTTTCCCAGTATTTGGACCACATCATTGAAAACATTAAACTTCCTCAAATATCCTTTTAATAGGGGGAGGAAGAGGGATATTAACTCAGTTAAACCTCAAGACACTTAATGAGGCAGGTGCGACTATTTTCCAAATTTTACCAATGAGAAAACTGTGGCTCACAGAAGTTAAATAAATTGCCCATCATAGAAATAACAAATAGGAGAACCAGAATTGAAACTCAGGCAGTATACTTCCAAATTATTTGATCGTATGTTTTATATTAATGTTAAAATGTTCCAGATGTTTCTCAGAATGTTATTAAATGCACTACCTCCCTACAGTGCCAGTCATTCTATCCGTGTTGATAATTATTACTAAGATGCTCTCTCCCAAATGACACACACCACATTTCCAATGTTCAATACAGAGTAAAACATCATTTTGCAACATTTTTTGTATTGTAGAAGTTTCCATCTTTACTCACAAACCCTGACCTCTTATATCACCCCATTTCACACATATCCACTCATTTATTTTCAAAGAAAAATATTAATCTTAAAATATGTATTTGACCTTGAAATTTCAAAAGGCAAGTAAATGCAATTGATCTACTAGATGACCATAGTGCAAACAGACATTACGTTTGAGTGTTTTTCTCTCTCTCTCTCTTTCTCTCTCTCTACACACACACACACACACACACACACACACACACACACACACACAATATCTTGGCAGAAAATAGAACGCATGGTCCCAGAAAACTGTTAGGTAATGAACATGAGACAAGAAAATATTATTTTCTTTCTGGACATTATAAAGATGTAGTTCAGTGACACTAAGATCACCAATTATACCTACCGCCATGGTTTGAATGTATGCGCCTCACAAGGAATGGAATTAGGCCTTATAAAAGGAGTTTGAAGACCTGGTGTGGTGTCTCAAGCCTGTAATCCCAGCACTCTGGGAGGTCGAGGCAAGAGGATTGCCTCAGCTGAGAGGTTTGAGACCAGCCTGGTCAACTTGGCGAGATCTTGTCTCTACAATAAATAAAAAAATAAGCCAGGCACAGTAGTGCACACCTGTAGTTCCAGCTGCTTGGAAGGCTGAAGCGGAAGGATAGCCTGAGCCCAGCAGGTTGAGGCTGTGGTGGCCATGAGTATGCCAATGCACTCCAGTCTGGGCAACAGAGTGAAACTCTGACTCAAAGATAAACAAACAAACAAAAAAATAAACAAATAAAATAAAAGAGCTTAAGGGAGCTTGCTTGCCCTTCTGTGATTGAAAGACACATAGAATGTGCATGCCATCTATGAAGAATGGGACCTCACCAGACACCAAATCCACCAGCACCTTGATCCCAGACTTTCCAGCCTCCAGAACTGTGAGTAATACATTACCGTTGTTTATAAAATACCCAATCTAAGGTATCTTGTTATAGTGGCCAGAATGGCCTAAGACGCCAACAAAAACCTATATGATGAGTGAGCATTGACTTCTCCCTGAGGCCCAGCTGGATTTATACCACTCAGAATCTGCTGACAAAACCCGAATGGTGCATTTGAAAATTGGTCAAGCAATACTCTTCTCATTTTCTGAAATTTGATCCTACTGATCATTCAGATACCACCTTAAGATGACATGTTGGCCAGGCTCAGTGTCTCAGCCTGTAATCCCCGCACTTTGGGAGGCCAAGGTGAGTAGATTGTCTGTGACCATGGGTTTGAGACCACCCCAGGCAACTTGGCGAGACCTTGTCTCTATGATAAATAAAAAATTAGCAGGGCGTGGTAGTGCTATTTTGAAAGCCGAGGCGGAAGGATCGCCTGAGCCCAGCAGGTCAACGCTGGGGTGGCCATGAGTGTGCCATTGCACTCCAGCCTAGGCGATGGAGTGAGACTCCAACTCAAAAAAAAAAACAAAAAAACGATGACATGTTGTATAACAGCTGGACAAAGCTAAATAGAATTCCTAAATTATTGTTAAACTTTTAACAATTATGTTTTTCCCTTTTAAGTATTTCAAAATATCTTAGAAACTGTTTAACTCTCTCTTCAACATGAAGTAGCATTAATGATATCAAGATAGTGCTTTTAGGATTGCCAGTAGTGGGGAACTGCTAAGGGAGGCGGGGTGGGGATCAGCAGTTGAGGGAAACTGTCAGGGGAGGGAGGGGCACATCTCATCAACAAGGGTATCTGCAAAATGAACATTTGTATACCTAATCCTGAATTGTACTCCACATCTTTAAAATAAAGAAAAAAAGGAAATGGCGCTTTTATAGGAGAAAGAATTAAAAAACTAAGGATGTGAATTATAACACTGAAAAGCAAATTTCAAAAGGCATATGAACTCAGCACTTGCATTCACACAGTTTTCCCATCTTCAAGGTTCAGATAAAGATTTTAATTAGCTCCCTTGAAAACTGTTAACACTACAATAAAAATTCCATCATCACTTCCTTTTCACATGGTACTCAAGATAATCCCAGGAATTCAAATTTCTGATTAATATTGCAATAAAAGAGTAGAGAAATATAATGCAGGCAACATTGCATTGGTTTAAGTACATTTTAGCAAATGAGTCTTTGATAGTTAACATTTTATCCATATAGATGAGTTATATATTTTATTTTCCCTCATGTTAATGTTTAACAAAATCTCAAATGAAAAATACTTATTTAAAATAATTTATAATAAGAAGCATGCCATTATTGGAAAAAATTCTCTAAGGTAATTGTCATACATACAACAGACTGATGAAACATAAATGAGTCTACTGTTAAGAAGATATTTACATATATCCTCTTTATATCTGTGACCATCCTTGTTTATTTTTATTATAACTAAAGATGGACAGCGTACCATAAAGTCTGTTATTCATCATCTGCTAATCATTTTGATAATTTAATAAATTGCTATGTCTTCAAATATAAAATTTGTGTTATATTAGCAAGAAAAAAGTAAAAGAAAAATGTATTTATCAAATGCATGCTCATTGAAGTTGGAGAACACAATAATAGGAGATAATGTTTGAGTTAATTGTGAAGCTGTAATTTGCAGCAGCCTTATTTTCATGGTCAAGGTGACTTCTGGACATACTGAGTGAATCCTTACACAGAGCTGTACCAAAGGGAAAACAACATGTGTCAACCCTGTGGGTGGAGGTGACATGCAATTTAAAATGTCTAATTACACATTTCACCTCAGCTAAACATCCTGAAAGATGACATGGTCTAATTGCAGTTTAATGCATTATTTCTCTGAGGCCACATATGAAGCAGCTACAGGAAATATCTCTCTAAGTCATCCAAGAAATCTTTCAAGTACCTTTGTTTGTCATGTAAATCGGAATAATTTGGTTGCATATCACTGACCCTGAAATATAACTAACTAGAATGTTCATGGATATAGAAATATCAATGAAAATTGTTTTTGACATTTGAATAGATTTAAAAATCTGCCCTGGCTAGGGACCCAAAGCAAACCTATTTAGTGCTAAAAAAAAAAAAAAGGAAATTGGACACACTGCATTCTCTCTTTTCCTTTCCTTCCACATAGTCCTTACTCCTCACTTTTATACTCCTTGCCCCATCTTTTTTTCTGAATATTTTATGAAAAAAGAGTAACAACCTTTTTCTTCTAAGTAATATTTGTGTTTTGTTAACTTCATACCATGGTTTGAATTTTCAAATTTCATTAAAGATTGTGTTTGCTGGGTGTCTACATTCTTTCAGACATTGCTCATGGTGCATTATTCCAATTTGCATGACTTTTCAAGACAACACTTCAACTCTCTTTAAACTGGGCAAGACTTCAGGATTGGGTGATAATGCTGTTCATGCAATATGGGTGTGTATCCATAATGTACTCCCGTTATGTATAATGTGCCATACTCTATGCTGAAAATAAAATGATTAACTAACTCCATCTAAGCTCCCCCTAGGAGCTGTGAAAAATAAATGTAATGGGGGTAATTGCAGCCCAGGAGCAATGCATGTGTGCTCTAAGGAGGCAGACTCTTTTGAGGTGGACTCAGGCTGGATACACGCATGTCCTTTCCATCTTATCTCTATATCATTTGGTCCTATGCTCATACTTTACTTTTTTTTTTTAACTTTCAGTAGACTCACGATGGTTTAGACACACAAATTGTCCTTCTGACTCATTCATTCATGCATCAGTTCCTATCACCAATTTTTATTGTGCCCCTACTATGTGGTTAGAGGTTGTGGGTATTGTGATTAAGAAAACAGACTGTTTTGCTTCCAGGGAATTTGTGGGGACGAAATAAACTAAATATTTACTGAATTTCAATTATTAAGTGTTAAATGTGAGAAATAAAACATTCTGTCTTCATGGTTTTTGACATTTAAGGTAAATTTTTCCTTTCTTTAAACCAATTTAGATTTGCTTTGTTTTAAATAGTCAACTTAAAAAACATACACAAAAATCTCAGGATGTAGAGTGTGATTCAACAAATCTATGTAGTCTCTTCTTAGGAAATACCACAAATGCTGGCCTCTTGATGTAGAAAGGATTGTGCCATCCTGGACAAACTTGTATTGCAATGGCCGTTTTAGGATACCAAACTATACAGTGTTCATTAAGCCATTGATAAATTTTTGCCATATGGAAAAAAAAACATAAGGGATAAAGGAATATAGTGATTTCATGGGGCTAAAACCTGACAAAATTGTAGTCTAGGAATATTTTAGAATTACCACTAAAATAATAGTGACAACAGTACTTTTGGGTGTAGCTTCTATACAGTATTCGTCTGAACAGAGGATGAGTCATGGCATCCTGACAGCCCGTGCCGAGTTTAAAACAAATTGGACCTATAATTTATAGTAAAATAGAACCCAAGACAGAGGCACATGCAGTCCAGGCTCTTTAAATATTCTATAAATAATAACTCAGAGAGGCACAATTGACAATGAGCAGAGGCTGGATGATGAATCATCAAGTAGTTTAAGTAAAACCCTGCCTGATTAAATGCTTTGTTTTTAAACCACCTGCATCAGTGTCTGCTGTAGCAGGACAGATCAAATTGTTCTCGTTCTTTTTTCGAAAAAGCAGACAGGCTTACAAATGATAAGTTTTATTATATTACGAAGTTGATGCCAAGCTGAAGTGCTGAGTATTGTGTAATTCTAATTATCTCCATTTTGGACCAGGATTTCGTGCCAAGCAATGTTAAAGACACGGCTAATGTAAATGATCAAGTTTCTCATGGCTTTGGGTTGTATGCTTATAATTTCATCTTGCTCTTCGTGGCCTGGAGAATTCATCTTTCCATCCATCACTTCAGGAGTCTTTTTTGTTTATCCCACCAACCAGTTACCAGATGCTATGTCGACTACGCTAATTAGTGGAGTCTCCTTCGAAAGCTGGTGCTTGCTGAGTGTGGTCATTAGAACAGACAGAAGTGCGGACGCTAGAGACATCCTGAATGCCACAGAAGCTCCAGAAAGCGCTCTTGCAGCCAAATAACTGGGAGTTGCAGAGAGGTTGTGACTAGACAATGGCAGAATACCCTCTCAGGTGAACAACAAAAAAAATCTGGTCATTCATCTGGCTGTTAACATGATGCCCCGTGGTGAATTGACCAACATGTTGACAGTGGTGAATTAAAACAGACTAGGAGAGTCGTATTTTAATGTGAACCAGACTTTTTATTTCTTTATATAAATAGAAACTGACATCACATGTTAAATGATGTATTTTATACTAGTGCTTCTCCCACCTTGGAGTATCGCGACCATTTAAAATTTTTTGTATTATTGCACCCCATATTAATGCTGTCCTGGAAGACTAAACAACTACAGTGTTCATATGCCTTCTACTTTAGAATCCAGTACTACCTCTGGATTGCCATTTCACCTTATATTCTATATTATAACAATTCCTTGCCCATTATAGTAGCTACCTGTTACATTGGATATTGAATTTGTGTCTAATTTGTTTTTATATTCCTAGAGTCTAGTCTAGATCTAGTAAATAACAATTGTTTCATAAAAGTTTTGTTTAATAAATAAATGAATGAAGCTTCTGGTCTCATAATAGATGGACATGTAGATAATTAGAAAATAATGAAAACATTTTAGTCAAAAGAAAAAAAAAGTCTTTGTTTTGTAAGAAGATATAATTGAGGCTTTATTATGAAAACAATGGTATTACTGAATTAGGCAAAAGAGTTAATTCATATACTGAGAGTGGACTTGACTGTTATCTGGAGGGAATTCGTGTGTCCATTTATATAGAGGATTATCTCACTTCCCAACCAAACCAACCAGTTTCAATGTAATATAAAAATGCACTGGATATGAACACTTTATCTTTGATGTCCATGGGTGATATCATTTTGTATTTAAAATGTAAAGATAGAGAAACTCATCATTCTTGTTAAAACTATTAGCAAGTAGCCGGGCTCGGTGGCTCAGCCTGTAATCCCGTGCCTTTGGGAGGCTGAGGTGAGTGGATTGCCTGAGCCCGCAGGTTCAAGACCCACCTGGGCAAGCGAGACCTCATCTCTACAATAAATCAAAAAATTAGCCGGGTGTGGTAGCGCGCGCCTATAGTTCCAGCTACTTGGAAGGCTGAGGCGGAAGGATCGCCTGAGCCCAGCAGGTCGAGGCTGCGGTGGCCGGGAGTGGCCACTGCACTCCAGTCTGGGCGACGGAGTGAGACTCCAACTCAAAAAAAAAAAAAAAACAAAAAAACTATTAGCAAGTTACTTTTAGCTACTGGCAATGACTACTTCATTTTGGTCTGAGCAGCCACATTTCCTGTTAAAAATGTTAGGTGAAAGAACGGCACAGTTTTTAATGTTCTTTAAAAAATAAAATTGGATTTGTAGTTAGGAGAATCAATTTTGAGAGTCAAACCATCTGATTAAAAAGGCACAATCTAACCAAATAAATACATCTACATTTGAAGAGTCTTTCTTGAAATTTGTTGACCTGAGAGGAGCAAACAACTGGTTTTGAATATTAGCTTTGCCGTATATTAGCTACATGTCTTTCAATGAACTTTTTAACCTCTCTAAAACACATTGTCCTCTACTGTAAAATAATGCTTGTGATTTTACAAACAAATGTTATGATTACATTAAATAATACATTAAGTAGACCCTGGTAATTTGCATACATTACACTGAAATTGGTCTCTTTCCATTACTAAGGTTTATTTAAAACTGTGTCAAAATGTAAATTCCACTAGAAGTATGTGTTCTGCATGACTGTTTATTTGTTAATTTACATATATTGCATGATTAATTATATTATTATATTAAAATGTACTTTAAAAAAGGATTATGTAAATGAATTATGGTACACTCATTTAATAAAACACTGTAGTGACAAAAGCTGTAAAATAGGTTTTATGAATTGATATGGAATGTGTATGCTTTATATAATTGAATAAAAAAGTAGTCTACAGCAGGGTACTGTAGAAAAATATCATTAATGTAAAAATACATATTTATATACAATCAAAAGTATGAAGAGATTCACACCAAACTAATGATTGCAGTTACTTTTAGAGGGTATAATTCCAGGGATGATTTTACTTTCTTTGTGTGTCTGAAAAATTATTTGAAAATTGTGGTTGAACAGAAAAATGTTAAAAAATTTGTGACTTTTGAAAAAAAAATCTGCTGCTATGTGCCAACGTTGATTATAATATTAATTTACATCTAGCCTTCCTATTAGAGTAAATTTATATCTTAAAGGTTTTCATAGTTCCGGTAATTAAGTATAATTGGGTTGCCCAGTTTCACATTTTTTTCTGTTTGTCCATTTGGGCTTTTAAAAGAGAACTACATAACTATTCTCTGTGGCTGCTCTGTTCTCCTCACATGCTTCTTTCTCCATATGTGATATAAACTAAAGCAACAGATTTGGAAGTCTGTTGTATTTTCTCACTCAGAAATGAATTTCCCATCCTGGCTCCATTGAATTATTTTTTTTTAGGGGAACTTATTTCTTCTATAACCCATCTTAGATATTTTCTCTAGCAATGACTCAGAGACACTTGCCATTGTCAGTCAATTTCTAGAATACAGATACTTCAAAGTGAATTATAAATGAAATGGTGTTGTGAAGTCTCTCAAACTGAATACTATTTAAGGTTTTAAAAACTGAGCTATATTATTTTGTGAGAACTCTCATCTTCTAAACTTACTTGGAATTATCTTGAAAACAGTGAACATATTTTACTCATTATCATAACCCCACACAGAAATTGGTATTACTTTACAAAAGTAATAAAATTTTCACACTTATATAGACTCTTGAATATTCAGATAATATATTTATTTTATATTTATATTTATAACTTTTCTGCAGGGACTCCATAGAAATTCTATGTTTCTAAAAGTATCTCCTACAGTAAAACTACTAAGGCATTCTTTCTAGTATTTTTATGTCTGTGGTTCCAAAAATAACTGTTACTTTGAGATATACCATATTTTCCTATAATTATAGTCCTTGATTTGGAGAAGTCCTATAGCCAATCACTAGACGCTGATATAAAGATAATCACTGAATTCAGTGCGAGTAAAGGAAGAAATGACCCTATCTAAGAAACTGAAATTTGACAGTTGCTTTAATATAATGTAAGAGACCCTGATTTTTGCTACAGGAAAAAAGATATTTTAACTTATGCTTCTGTAAGGAATTTACATTCACATTTACACCAGAACTAGAGATATGATACATTTAATATCAGGGCATGTTATGGAAATATCTCTCCATGGACACTATGCAAGTGCTTATCTCACTTCTGGCACAGTGCACGTGAAGAAAATGGATACTACTTAAAATGCTAACATGTTCAGTCTAATTGAAGATGCTCATATGTCTGTGATAAGATGAAAGGAAAATGAATTCTTGACCAGATTAGAATCTTGAGAACCTGTCAGTCAAACCCCACTTGTCATGCCTCAGGTTGATTAAATTCATATAATCCAATATACACATGAATATATTAAATGTAAATTTTTCTGTGAAGTCTAAATTAATAAACAGAATGAATAACGCTCATTTTATAAAATTATATAGAAGAAACATAAAATGACCAGCAATTGGCATATATTATATCTACAGAATGTATATCATTAATAATGGTATATTTTCATTAAAATATAGGTTATGAACTATGCTAAATACTGCGTGCATCATTAATTTTCTGTCACAGTACGTTATAAAATTTTAAAAGGCAGTAATTAACCTAACTTAAGTGTTTCTTAGAAGCCAGTTGTTAATTTCTAGATGAAATAATACTTTCTCTAAATTATATTTTGATTAGGAGTAGAGATAGCAATGACTAAATAAGAAAATTAAATATGTCATTAATTATACAAAATGTTATTCTATGACTAATTCCTTCATTTTCAAAGCTTTTAATATACCAAGTTATAGTAATATTGACTTTAAAAAATTATCTAAGTTATAGTGCTCTCTTTTTCCTAATTGAGTGGTTAAAATAATCTGCAGAACTGTCCATGTACTATATTTGTATCTTTTGCTCTAACTATTATTATGTTTACTCATTTTCAATATTTCTATTGTTTTTTAAAAGCTCTGGAAAAACTGAACTTGAAAATGTATAGCTGATATTTTAGGATGCTATTGGACTATGACGATATTTTATTAGATTAAAATAAAAGATTTATTGAGATTTTTAAAGATTAGTTTATATAAAAGTCTTACATTAATTTATTTTTCTCTTATTCACATGGAGACTCATCTTCTTTATATTCTATCTTTTTTTTAAACAGTTCCTCCTGCAACAGGTTCAAATTTTTTAAACTAATGAAAATAACCTCTATAAAGACTAACAATACATTACAGAAAACATAGGAACAAAACAAACTAATAAACAAACAAAATCATTGTTATCATCCAAAGCTACATTAGCTACTTCCTGCTTTTCTGTGGTCTGTAGGCACTAAGAATATGATTAGCTTGGGAAACGCCAATTTAGCACATATTTCAACATTTTAATCTTGTATCAGTCATTTTCCCATAAGTGCATCTTTTTCTTTTTTAGATTTGGTCAAACTTTTGTCAGGCACTGTTTCCTCTCATCTGGCTGAATTTGATAGCTTGTGTGATAGTCCATAACTCTAACTCAAGTTGTTTGGCTTGGATTCATAAGCATCTCAATTCACTAGCCACTGTATTCCCAATTCCAGGTCATGATGCATACCCTAACCTGAATGTGAGTGAAACTTCTTTCAGGAAAAGGGCCTTTTACCAGTAAAATTTCCAATGTAAAAATACTTTCCTTTTTCCTCTCCATCATTTGGCATATTTTCACCTTGCCAAGTTATACCTAAAAACCCAAGAACTGGGCAGTACATGAGGGACATCATCATCTAAAACACCTTCTTGAAGAGTAGCTCTTAAATCCATAATATTCCTGCTATCTGCCAGGAAACTGTGGTTTTCAGGGAGAATGGGAAGGAACCAAGCTGGTGGGAGAAAGTAGTTGCAACAAATCTTTCAGGAATAGAAAAAAAAATCCAAAAAACCTTAAGTGATATTTTATCACAATGTAGTAAAAAGCATTCATTGTTAATAAATAAATATCATTAAACATTTTGGAAGATAAAACTTTTTTATTTAAATCACGAGATGTAAAATACCCTCTATACTAAGAGGTAGACTCAACAAATATTTATATACTGTATTCTGATCCAATCCAGTGCTTTTATTTAGCTCATTGCAAAGCTAGGATATTTTAGCTAAAAATGTATCTTCATTGGTTATTAAATTTGGTGAAGAAATATATCATCAAAAAGTAGTTATTACTTAGTTAGTGTCATATTATGGGCACTACAGAACTACTGAGTCTAGTGGATTCAAGAATAATAGCTCCAGGTTATACAAATACATGCTTTTGCTCTTAAGTATACTAGAATGTAAGATTCTCAAGGGCAGGGCATTTGTCTTTCTCATTTCCTGCTGTATCTTGGTTTAGGAGAACATTCACCAGATGTCCATCAATTTCCTGTAGAGTGAAAAAAAATCCGTTCCCTTATTACAAGTGATCTTTTGGAAATTTTTATTTCATTTAAAAAATATTTTGAAAGAATATTTTATTAAAATAAAAACAAAAAGATTTTATATTCGAATTCTCTAATATATGAACAATTTGTGTGCTTTTAATCTGCTGCAATATTGCCATCATAGGCCAATCTTTATAAGCTAATACCGGTTTTTTAAAAAAAGAGCTGAATTTTTCTTTAAACAGTATTGAGTGGAGACAATAAAGAAGAAACTGCATATAATTTATGTATGTATGTATGTATGTATTTGTTTATTTATTTGAGTTGGAGTCTCACTTTGTCACACAGGCTGGAGTGCCGTGGCATGGTTCTGGCCATCACAGCCTCGACCTGTTGGGTTCAGGTGATCCTTCCGCCTCAGCCTTCCAAGTAGCCAGAACTACAGGTGCGCGCTACCACACCCGGCTAGAAACTGCATATTTTGAACTAGACTTCTCTTATTCTTCCTCAAATCTTTTTTTAAAAAGTTAAAGGATATTAGAAAAAGAAGTAAAACCAAGAAGGGCTGCCTTGAATTTTGTGGAGACTATAGGAGACATGTTGGTTGTGGAAGACTGGACCAGAGATTTAAGAATAAGAAAACACTGAGCAAAATCACCTACCCTTTGCTCTCTATATACAAATGGGAGTAATTTCCTATTAATATTATGAGATTCATGTCTTTGAATTAAACTGTCAAAATTCACATTATTAATGAGGCATAACGCTAATTTGACTAGATTAGCACCAAAGACTGATGATACCATGAATGTGCCACATAAGTATTGCTAATCTCCTTTCCTGAACAGAGGAGAGAAGTTTGGCTTGGTAACATTTGTCTAATCAAATCATTGACTAAACGAAAATTGTGTAATCTTACAAAGAAAAAAATTTATTCACATAATATACATATAAGATATGTATGAATATATTATATGTACATGTATGTATATGCATATTATACGTGTAATATTAGCGTGTAATATACATGTGTGTATGTATATATATTACATCCTACAAACAAAAATATACATAGAAGAATATCTTAGGCTGTTAATTCAACTAATTACCCACAGATGTTCAGGTAAGAAAAAAATCAAGTCAAGATGCATTTACATTCCCAATGTCTGAAAATAATTCATAAAAATGAAATATTTACTTATTTATAAAAAAAAGCAAACAGTTGAATTGCTGTATTATTTGCAAGTTCAAATCTGTCCTGCACTTATCTATGGCTACACAATCTTTTAAACTTGTTTTACTAAAAAATTGATAAGAAAGGAAAACCAATGTGGTAGTGATTGAAGTTATTTAAATAAAAATTTAGTCAAAAATTTAGTTTCTCCAAAATTACATGTAAAGGAAAAATTAAATACTGTACCAAATAAGGTAGTTACAAATAAACTACATTTCTGTTTTGAATTTATCACAACTTAAATTTATTTATTTATTTTTTATTAAACATATTTTTTATTTTAAAATTGTGGGGTACAGTTAAGGGTTAGATATACAAATATGCATCGTTCAGACACCCTTGTTGATAAGGGGTGTTGCCCCGTCCCCAGACAGATATTGACTACCGTTAAGCCCGCTATCACAACTTAATTTTATTTATTTTCTGTGTTTAATGCAGCTTAATGTCATTTCTCTCGTGTTTTGGTAACAGTAATTTTTATTT
>CAUYQG010065299.1:0-24270 GCA_963574415.1 Tarsius wallacei | reverse complement strand
CAGTCATGCCCTACCACGCCCGGCTGATTTTTTTGATTTGTGGTAGAGATGAGGTCTCGCCAAGTTGCCCAGGCGGGTCTCGAACCCGCGGGCTCAGGCAATCCACTCACCTCAGCCTCCCAAGGCGCGGGATTACAGGCTGAGCCACCAAGCCCGGTCAAGTTTCTAGTTTCTATTTGGCTGCTACAGAAAGGCCTCCGACAAGAACTTGGAAACAAGGCTCAGTTCTTAACTTAGGAAGTCCACACTTAGAGAATAAAAGCAGCAGCTGAAAGGATGGCCTTTGCTAAAAGGTCTCTTCAGCAACGACACTAAAGGATTAGCGAGCAATATGAATCCAGGCCAGGGATCCAGAAGGGACATTTGGTTGACCCAGGAAATAAAAAGGGAATCACAGAGGCTAGCATTAGCAGTGACTACTCGACGTTAGCCAGGAGTGAGGGAACACTAATGACTAGTCTCCTAATATCACGATCCCATTGGAAAGCCCACTCCTGATGGGGAGATAGAGACATCAGTCTTTTAATTCTGATTCTATTAAGTGCTTCATTCCTCTACTTTCCATAGTTCTGAATTTCTTTTCTATTCTTTTCTTTCTTCTCTGCTTCCCTTCCCTGCCCTTCCCGCCGCGTCCCCGGCCTCGTCCTGCCTTCCTTCCTTTCTTCCTTTTTGAGGCAGGATCTCACACTGTCACCCAGGCTGGAGTTCAGTGGCACGATCATGGCTCCCCACAGCCTTGACCTCCTGGGCTCAGGGTATCCTTCCATCTCAGCCTCACAAGTAGCTGGGACTACAGGTGTGCACCACCACATCTAGCTAATTTTTTATTTTTTATTGAGATAAGTTCTCCCTATGTTGCTTAGGTTGATTTCAAACTCCTGGGCTCAAGCGGTAATCCTGCTTCGGCCTCCCAAAGTGCAGGGGTTATAGGAGTGAGCCACCATGCCCAGCCTTCATTGTTCTGACCTTCCTTTCTTCCTTCCCTCCTTCCTTCCTCTCTTTCTTTCTTTCTTGAGTAAGAATCTCACTCTGTCACCCAGGCTGGAATGCAGTGGCATGATCACGGCTAGCGCAACCTTGACCTGGGCTCAGGTGATCCTTCCACCTCAGCCTTCTGCGTGGCTGGGATTACAGGCATGCACCATTATGCCTGGCTATTTTTTTTAATTATTATTATTGATTGTAAAGACGAGGTCTTGCCATATTACCCAGGCTGGTCTCAAACTCCTGGGCTCAGGCAATCCTCTTGTCTTGGCCTCCCAAAGTAGTGGGATTACAGGTGTGAGCCAGCAAGCCTGGCCTGTTGATTTTTTTTTTTTTCAACTCCATGGGTATATCTGTTATTTATTATTATTATTTTTTGCATTGACTTAAGTAGAATAGTAGGTCTGTTTGCAGGAAAAGAAGGCACTGGTTTCTCACCCTCCAGTATTACAGTCTTAGTTAACTTGTAGTCCTTATTGAAATTAATTTGTTCCTATTCTGACTTTATACATTTTTCGAGAAGATAGTTAGTTTGACTCTGCCACGAAGAAATGGATCTGTCCTTAATATGCTGATGAAATCAGATTTCTAAGTCTGCTAGTTTGAGTACCAGACACAGGACTGGTAAATTCACTCAAGGAACATCTCTGGGAAACATGCAATCACAGGGTCGGATGGCAGGCACCCCAACCTGCCCTGCAGGTTCAGAGCAGGGATCTTGGAGATGATGACATCTGAGTTTTATCTTAAAGGGTGAGTGAGAGCTTGCAGGTAAAGAGAGGTGGGCAGGGCATTGCCAGAATAATCCAGGGCTCAGAGAAGAGAATGAGCAAACTGTGGGAACAGCAAGTGCAAGTTGGGGGTGACTGAGAAATACGTAGGGGTCAAATCAAGCAGGGCCCTGGGTCTTATGGGTAAGGGAGTCATTCGAGTGTTTAAATGAGGAAATTTCAGGCAGCGTTTGAATT
This sequence comes from Tarsius wallacei, assembly GCA_963574415.1. Classification (NCBI taxonomy): domain Eukaryota; kingdom Metazoa; phylum Chordata; class Mammalia; order Primates; family Tarsiidae; genus Tarsius; species Tarsius wallacei. The sequence continues at coordinate 22,318 of CAUYQG010065299.1, read as the reverse complement.
TATCACTCCAGTCTTAGGATGGGATATGCTTTTAAGAAGGAGCCAGTCCAAAGGCAGTCAGAAGGCTGTAGTGCAGAAGAAAGATGGTAAGCTCTGGACTACTATAGTGGAGAAGAAACTTTTAGGGAACAAACGTCAGCAGGACTTAGTATTTGAACACACAGTGTTAAAAGGAAGACAGAGGAGTCTAAGAGGACACCCATCTGGTTTGGGTGTCTGACTGGGTGGTGGGGCTCATATGTGGACTAGAGGGGTGGGTATCGCAGAGTTTGTTTTGTAGAATCTAGGGGATGGGGATTAAGATGAGTGAAAATAACGAGGTTCGTTTTGAAATTTTAATTTCGAGGTAGCTATAGGACTTCCAAGTGAGGATGTTCAGCATTCAGTTATATACAGTTGCCAGGTGCTCAGAGGGAAAGTCAGTGGCAGACATAAAGATCTATAAATTTCCCACACAGAGGGGTTAGTTAAAAATCAGAGACTGGGCCAGGCGAAGTGGCTCACACCTGTAATCTCATCACTCAGGGAGGCTGAGGTGGAAGGATTGCCTGAGTTCCAGAGGTCAATGCTGCAGTAGTTGTGATCATGCCACTGCATTCCAGCCTGGGTGACAGGGTGAGACCCCAACTAAAAAAATATATAAAATAAAATAAATCAGAGATTGAATGAGGTTGCCCAGGTAGGACAGAGAAGGACAGTGGTTCAAAGAAAAATCCCTTTTAGGGTATAGGCAGAGGATGCACCCATGGAGAGAAACAAAATCCTGATACCAGAGAAGTAAAAGCAGAATGAAAGAGTTGCAGGAGTTAAGGAAACAGTCTCAGGAATAAGAGGTGGCAACTCCCAAGAGAGATTCAGGAAATAAGGACCTAAAAGTGTCCATTGGGCCAGGTGTGGTGGCTCACACCTGTCCCAGCACTTTGGGAGGCCGAAGTGGGAGGACTGCCTGAGCCCAGGAGCTTGTGAACAGCCTGGACAACATGGTGAGACCTGGCCTCTAGAAAAAATTAAAAGTAGCTAGGTGTGGTGTTGTGCAACTGCAGTCCCAGCTACATGGGGGGCTGAGGAGGTAGAATCGCTTGAGCCCAGGAGGTCCAGGCTGTGGTGAGTTGTGATTGTACTACTGCATTCCAGGCTGGGCAAGACCCCAACTAAAAAAAAATTTTTTTTTAAATGTCCATTGGATCCTGCACAAAAGGAGTCTTTGGTAACCCTGGTAATAGTGGTTCCAGGGGTTTGTGGGGAGCAGGGGTTGAGGAGTGGAGAGGAGGAAGGAGGCAAAGGCAGTGAGTGTGGTTCATTCTTTCATTGAGCTTGCTGAGACGCTGACCCATCTGGAGCCCACAGCCCTTTATGTGGGTCTCCTTTCTCTCTGCCTTCTCTCTTACCGAGGAGCCATATGATTGGGAACAAGAACCATAAAGTAGGTAGGAAGAGCCTCCAAGGCCGATATTGGTAGAGGAGTCAAGCGCAAGCCCTTTTTCCAACATCACTCTACTCTCACGAGATGTCTCTGACTGCCTCCATCTTTTTTCTTCCCTCCACTGTGGATGGTGGATTTTAGTCTCTCATTCCAACAAGATCCTAGGGGAGCAGCAGCCCAGGGGTTCTGCGGGAAGTATACAGCTCTCAGTGATGCCATCCATCTAGGGAGAGGAGAAAGGCCATCTGATGACCTCTGGAATCAGCATGCATTCCTGAGCTCTGTCCCTTTCTGTTTGGGACAGAAAGTAGTAGTGGTTCCCTGCTCTGATTTCCTCACACCCTGCCCAATCTCCCAATATCTAGGGTCAGGAGAGCCTGTATTTTATGGAGTACGAGATTCCCCATCATTCCTAAGGGGCGCAGGCTTGTTCCTTCTCAGTCCCCCTTGGGCACTGGCTTTCTGGAGAAGAGATCCAGAATGTACCTGGGACTTATTTAAAATGCAGTCCTCGGTTGGACATGGTGGCTCATGCCTGTAATCCCAGCATTTTGGGAGGCTGGGGGCAGAGGAATGCTTGAGCCCAGAAGTTTGAGACCAGCCTGGGCAACACAGCAAGACATCATCTCTACAAAAAAAAAAAAAGAAAAGAAAAATGAGCCAGGTGTAGTGGTGCCCGACTGTAGTCCCACCTACTCAGGAGGCTGAGACAGAAGGATCGCCTGAGTCCAGGAGGTCGAGGCTGAGGTGAGCCATATCAGAGCCACTGCACTCCAACCTGGGTGAAAGAGTGAGTCTCTGACTCAAATAGATAGATAAATAAAGTCCTGTAACTTTTGGTTATGGGGAAGCCCAGGGTTTCTTTCCCTCCGGGGTCAAGCTTGAACTCAACTAAAATAGTGTATAAGATTTTCCTGAAGGAAGGCTGGTCTTTCACCTGGAATCTCCCCAGACTCTTAAAAGCAGAGAAGGAGGAGGAGGGATTGGGCCCTGCCCTTCATACTGTTTGGTCCTTCCCACCCTGCTCTAGGCCTCAGCCAGAATCCCCAGCCAGGCTGCTCCACTTCCCACCAACATGGAAGCCAGCTCTTTAAGGAGGAGGGAGGCCTCCATAATCTGCAGGCTTGAGTCCACCCTGAAAGTTCCATCCCAGCCCGAGGGGTCTGACCAGTCGCCTGGGCTCTTTTTGTTTACTAAAACTTTTCATATTAAAAAAAATCTTATTAGAAAGAAGCCAAAAGAGTGGGAGGTAATGAGAAATACACAGGTTCACTGATGAGATTTTTGTTTTATGAATGAGAGACCTGAGCAAGCTTGAGAGAAAAGAACCAATGGGCAAAGAGAGATTCAAGATAAGACAGAAAAAGTGTGTAGGATGGAAGCTGACCCTGGAGACAGGAAGAGGGAGGCGATGGAGGTCACCCTCGGAGGTGCTGTCTCCAAACAGGAAGAGACAGACTCCTCCGTGGAGACCAGTGGGCGCTGGTGCTGCCTGGATGGAGTCAATCATGGAAGGCACCCTTGGGGAGGCATCTGAACTTTAAATGGACCCCAAGTCATTTAACAAGTCGTGGAATGACTGCTTGGTGACAGTCACTCGCATACATCATTACAGTTAATCTGTACAACAGCCCTGTGTGGCAGATATTGTTCTGATTTTACACTAGAGAAAAGAGCTCAGTGAAGTTAAGCAACATGTCCTGTGTGGCTCAGTTTACAAGAAGCAGACTCACGGTTCGAATGGATGGAGACCTGTTTAGCACATGTTCTTCGTATGACCCATATTGCACTACGCTGCCTTAGAGCAAGGAGGTGGAATTGTGCCTGGCATAAAAAACTCATGTGGGTGATAGTAGGGGGCAGTGAGTCTTTTCATTTCTGAAATCCCCACATGATAGTTACCTGTGTGTTGAGTCCTGAATTCCAGATTTTCTAGTTTGTCTAGAAATCTGTCCAACTGCAGCAAACATCATAGACCTATCTAGGGCCTCAAAGGGTTAAACAACAGCCAGGTAAGAATTTGAAATAAAATTGGTAAACGGTCATCTAATGCACCTTACATTCATTACACAGTGTCTTTAAAATTGTTGGAAATGTGGGAAGGGCTGGAGAAAACAGTTGCAGCCCGAAGATTCTGATCCAGGAATCATGACTAAATGCCGTGAGTGAAATGATCATCCACTAAATTGGTAACAGTGGTTGGCTTGAGGGGAGAGACCTAGGGGATTCTCCAGAGGTGACAGGTCTATGCACATATGTTACTGAATCAAATACATTTAAAATCAAGGCCAGACACAGTGGCTCACACTCATAACCTCAGCACTTTGGGAGGCCAAGGTGGAAGGACTGCACAAGTCCAGGGTTTGAGACCAGCCTGGGCAACATAGCAAGACCTCATCTCAATAAACAAACAAACAAACCAGGTGTAGTGGCTTATTCCTGTAGTTCTAGCTACTTGGAAGGCTGAGATGGAAGGATCACCTGAGCCCAGGAGGTTGAGGCTGTGGGTGTGCCATGATTGTGCCACTGCACTCCAGCCTGGGCAACAGAGTGAGACCCTGTCTTTCAAACAAACACATTTAAAGTCACACCTCTATCTAATGGCATAATCTTCCTTGTTAAATGAAAAGGCCTCAGGTAACACAACAAAAAATAGGACTTCTGCCCACAGTAGTTCTTCGTAAGCTGGTTACTGGCAGAGCAATCAGACATGGCGTGGGCCTCTATGCTCCACAATTGCAATGTACAAAGTCTTGCACTGGCATTCAAAGATCCCCACAGAACACTTGGCCAGAACAGAACATGCTGTCCCTTGGTCTGGGCGTGATGGCTCACCCTGTAATCCCAGCACTTTAGGAGACTGAGATGAGAGGATTGCCTGAGCCCAAGAATTCAAAACTAACCTGGGCAACATGGTGAGATCTAGTCTCTACGATAATTCAAATTAGCTGGGTGTGGTGGCACATGCCTGTAGTCCCAGCTACTTGAGAGGCTGAAGTAGAAGGGTCTCCTGAGCCCAGGAGGTCGAGGCTACAGCAGCTGTGACCATGCCATTGCACTCCAGTCTGGGTGACAGAATGAGACCCTGAATCCACCTCCTGCCCTCCCCCCCAACAAAAAACCATCACTCTCCCAATAGGTCAGCATGTCCTCCATGGAGCAGAAGAGAAAGTTGGCAACCAGGGAGAAAGCAAAGCACTCTTCTTGGAATCCTGAGTGTTCTAGGAATTCATGCTAGAGGGAGAAAAGCAGGTTCCTGGGCTTTTGTTGTTGTGATGTGGGCTTTCTCCTGAAGTCTACTAGAGGTCAAATGATCAGACATATGAGGACAGAGGGAATGAGGAATTTAGAGATAAAAAAGAGTAAGGAAGGTCAGGCAAGGTGACTCACACCTGTAATCCCAGTACTTTGGGGGCTGAGGCAGGAGGATTGCTTGAGGCCAGGAGTTTGAGACCAGCCTGGGCATCATAGCAAGATCTTGTCTCTACAAAAGAATAAGATGAGTGTGGTGGTGCTCCTGTAATCCCAGGTACTTGGGAGGCTGATGTGGAAGGATTCCCTAACCTCAGGGGGTTGAGGCTGCAGTGAGCTTTGAGCATGCCTGGAAGACAGAGTGAGACTAAATCAAAAAAAAAAAAAGAAAGAAAAGAAAAAAAGAGTAAGGTAGTCCAGGATACTATAGGAAAATGCTTTTAAGAAAGTGTCTGGATATATTAGGAAAGGTAGGTTGGGGCCAGTCTGGGGGAATTGTGAACCTCACCAAATAGTTCACCTTTTTAATGACGTTTTTTCAGAACTGGCCAGAAAAAAGGATTTTGCTTTGTTTTGCCTTGATGAGTCCAGACTTGGAATTTTATCTTTCCCTTAATCTTGAATTTACTTAAAAATACTGGAGCCTGGGCAACATAAAGAGAATCAGTCTCTCTAAAAAAAAAAGGAAAAAAAATTAGCTGGGCACAGTGACCTGCACCTTGTAGTCCTAGCTACTCGGAGGCTGAAGTGAGAGGATCGCTTTAACCTAGGAGTTGGTGGCTGAAGTGAGCTATGATCATGCCACTGCACTGGGCGACACAGCGAGACCCTTTCTCTACAAAACAAACAACCCGGAAATGGGATACCTTTTATGTGCTGCACTCTGTTCTAGACTCTAGGAATGCAGGGGTGAATGAGTAAAAGGTGGCTCCTCCTTGTGGTGCATGCAGACAGAAAATATCAGGTGTTAGAAGAGATGAAATCAAAATCAGAGTGGCTTCCAGTCACTGGCAGTCTCCCTCAGCAGAGGCCTCCCTGCGGGGTGAAGCTCACGCTGAGAACTGACCAGGAAGAGGGATCTGTGGGATGGCCGGGTGCAGTGGCTCAAGCCTGTCATCCTAGCGCTTTGGGATGTTGAGGTGAGGGGATTGTCTGAGCCCACAGGTTCGAGAACAGCTCCGACAACTTGGTGAGCCCTTATCTCTACAATAAATAAAAAATTAGCCAGGCGCACTAGCACGCTCCTGTAGTTCTAGCTACTTGAAAGGCTGAGGCTGAAGGATCGCTGGAACCCAGCAGGTCGACGCTGGGGTGACTGTGAGTGTGCCACTGTACTCCAGCCTGGGTGATGGAGTGAGCCTTCAACTCAAAAAAAAAAAAAAAAATCTGTGGGATAAGCATTCCAAGGCCCAGGGAACAGCAAATGCAAGCTCTCCCTAAGGTGGGGAAGAGCCAAAAGGAAGGACGTGGCTGGAGTTACTAGGTGAGCGAGGGGGAGAGGCGGTGGCAGAGACAGGCTCCAGCTGGGGTGCGGAGTTAGGACTTTATGGTAAGGGCCGCTGGGAGCCATTGGAAGTTCTGGGCAGGGAACCCATATGATCCTGTTCAGGAATCAGAAGCTGTCTTTGTCTATGATGTGGAGAAAAGATTGTATAGGGCAGAGAATGGGATGAGAGAGATCAGTTAGGGGGCTCTTGCCATGTAATCCAGGTGGTGGTGGAGGAAGAGGAGGAGACAGTGAGACTCTGGATACACTTGGGAGATAGTTAGCAGAGCTTGCTGATAAATTGGGTGCAGGAGGTAAGAATAAGGGAGTCCAGGATCATTCCTAGGGTTAGTACTGGGCAAATGTGGATGTCTCTTATTTTCTACTGTTATTGTGTCCCTCATGAAAAATTAATTTATTTTACTGTAAAAGTAATATGTATTGGTGTAGAACATCTAGAACATGTAAAAAGTGCAATTACAAAATGTAAAATAGGATGGGTATGGCTCATGCCTGTAATCCCAGTACTTCGGGAGGCTGAGAAGGGAGGACTGCTTGAGGTCAGGAGTTGAAGACCAGCCTAGGTAACATAGTGAGACTTCATCTCTACAAAGAAGAAAGCAATAATTAGCCAAGTGTGGTGGCACACACCTGTTGTCCTAGCTATTCAGGAGGTTGAGGCTGAGTGGGGTGGAGGCTGCAGGAAGCCAAGATCACACCACTGAACTCCAGGCTGAGCAACAGAGTGAGATCCTGTCTTCAATATTAAAAAAAAAAGTAAAGTGTTTATGAGCCTATAATTCACAAGTAACTACTACAACAAATCTTTTAGTTCATTTGCTTCTAACTTTTTCTCCTTTTTTTTAAGAAGAAATTTTCCCAGGTAATAAAATAATACATACTAAGTTTTACAAGCCTAGAGAAAATAAGCATAGAAATTAAAATCACCCAGCTCTTATAAAAATTAATATTTTAATGAATGATATACATGTATATTCAACTCATTTTGGACATTCTTTTTTTTTTTTTTTTTCCGAGTTGGAGTCTCACTCTGTCACCCAGACTGGAGTGCAGTGGTGGCTCCCAGCCATTGCAGTCTCTACCTGCTGGGCTCCAGCGATCCTTCCGCCTCAGCCTTCCAAGTAGCTGGAACTACAGGAGCGTGCTACCACGCCCGGCTAATTTTTTTGATTTATTGTAGAGATGCGGTCTCGCCAAGTTGCCCAGGCGGGTCTTGAACCTGCAGGCTCAGGCAATCCACTCACCTCAGCCTCCCAAAGTGCTGGGATTATAGGCTGAGCCACCGAGCCTGGCTTGGACATTCTTAATACATGGCTTTGTAGTCTGAATTAAAAAATTGACTGTAAACTTCATTATCATAACAATTATTTTATTTATATTTATTTATTCATTTAGAGTCGGGGTCTCACTCTATTACCCAGGCTGGAGTACCATGGTAAGGTCACAGCTCACCATGGTTTCGACCTCCTGGGCATAAAAATTGTTTAAATCATGGTTTTGTTGTCTTGTAGGTACTTATTCTCGATGTCCACAAGACTGTCATGTCAGCCATATTTTGCTTAAGGTGCCCAGGTGCTGGGTTTAGGAACTTTGCCCTCATGTCAACCTTCTCTTTCCCCAGAATCCCTACTTAATTGGGAAGCGCTGACTTGGAGTATTGCGCTTGCCCAGAGATACCCGAGCAATACATAGGGTCTTCTCATGACTTGTCTTCACAGTCCTGGGGCTCCCAGACCAATAGGAACATCCTCCCTTCACGTCAGCCCCTCTCTTGTTGCCTGAACCTTTCAGCGACGAATTCCGGTAGCTAGTTCTGAGACACACACCTTCCCACCACTCTTAGTCGGGGAGCATCTGCTGATGGCACAGCCAGGGCCTTGGCCAATCGCCATACCATGCTAAGCGTAGAGTGAGCATCAGTGACAGTCACATGAGCCTCTTGGGTCACTTCCACCTCAAGTCCCAGACCCCACCCTGAAGAGGATCATGGGTGCTAATTTCTCCAGTTGGTTCTGGGCTTCCCAAGCTGCTCACGTTTCCTTGCTTCTTACACCCGCTTCCCCCTTGCTAATCTCCCCACCCTTGTCCTGGCCTTGCCTTCAGATTTGACTGTGAACCAGCAATTCTGACTTCTCAAAGCCTGCCACCTCTCTGGAGTAGACTTGGCCTTGGAACATTTTGACTCCAGAGCTGCCCCTGGGGTGGGGCTTCCACCAGGATCACCTGAAACCACAGTGAGAACCAGACCCCAGCTATCAACTAGACACCAAATGGGAAGATTCCACTCGGAGTCTAAACGTCTGGTTCTCATCCCGTTCTCGTCGGGTATGTGTGTATTTGGCACAGAACTCGCCTCTTTGGACAGAGGAGGGAAGAGAGAGGAAGGGGGCAGGATGGGGTTGGGTCGCGCTGGCAGCTGGGTAAGGAGCCTCCCCACCTACGTCTCCCTTTCCTAGCGAATGTTTCCAACACTAACACTTCCGTCACCTCGAGTTCTGTGGTCCGAGCATTCCCCCCGGGGCCCTTCTTCTCCATGGCCCCGTTCTGCTCTCCCTGTCTCTCTCACTGCAGGAGGTACGAGACACATGACTGCTTTATGGGGAAAGGGGGTCACTTGTGGTCTCAGTACCATCCCCAAAATTCTAGGGACTCTCAGGTCAGAAGGCCATCAGCAGCGCATCAGCTTATGGTGGAGCAGCCCAGCAGAAGAGGAGTGGGGGGCAAGTGAGGCTTGTGGCCCGGGGCCAAAGAAGCCAAGGGCAGGATTAAGCCAACATGTGCGGTGGGCCCTGGGTGTGCTTTTTACTGTAGGGGTTCAGAACAAACTCTTAAGGGGGGCCTTTTTAGGTCAGGCAAAACTCTGTGTGTGTGTGTGTGCATGTGTGTGTCCGTGTGTGTGTGTGTGACTCTCACTTTGTTGCCCAGGCCGAAGTGCAGTGGCACAATCACAACTCACTGTAGCCTCAATCCCCTGGTCTCAGTTAGTCCTTCCACCTCAGTCTCCCCAGTAGCTGGGCCTATAGGCGCTCACCACCGTGCCTGGCTAATTTATTTTTTTGTAGAGACTGTCTTGCTGTGTTGCCCAGGCTGGTCTCCAACTCCTGGCCTCAAGCCATCCTCCTGCCTCAGCCTTCCAAAGTGCTGGGTTTATAGGTGTCAGCCATTGCATCTGGCCAGGCAAAACTTTTAAAATGCCCATTTTAAATTTATTATTATGATGTATGTATCATCACTACCCATTGTTGAGGACTTTCAGTTCCCCTATATTGATTTCCTTAAATCCTTAGAATAATGACTCAAAGTAGATACTGTTGTCCAACCTTTCATAAATAAGGAAACTGAGACCAAAAGGTCAAGGATTTTTTACGAGGTCACACAACTAGTGTGATGGGGCTTGGATTTGCTGGTGGTCTGCCAGACCCCAAGCCTGCGGGCAGTACAGTGTAGTGGTTAGCAACGGGTATCCCCAGCCAGAGGCCAGTGCACATCTCGCTCTGCCACCTCCCAGCTTTATAAATGTGGCAAGCTTCAAACCTCCTATGCATGTCTCACAGAGTGGGCATAACACGGGTGCTTACTCGGTAGGACTCACATGTGAGCACTGTGTTAGCTTTTGCTATTATCTCTTTTGTGGAAAGGCTGTGAATTCTTTTTCTAACTCATTCACCCTAACACATCTGTGATCTGTCCACACATATTGGCACTGGTACATCTTGCTTATACTGTAAACCACAGAGGGCAGGCCCAGGATTACGTCATCCTTTTGTGTGGCGTTTTTTATAGTCCCACTTTGATGAAGACAATGATGAACATGTTGCTAAAAAAGAAAACTTTGATTCTGGCGTTCAGCCAGTTCCTTTTTCAGGCCAAACACCCGTCTGCTGGCCTGCTGACTGCGCAGCGGTCCCCTTGTGGGGAGGAGAGGCGCTCTTGCAGTTAGGGTGAACTCAGGGCCTCTCTGAATTTATGGACATCCAATATGAACTTACAAGCATGGAGAAATTGTTTGCAAAAGACCCCGCTCCTAATTGGATTGCTACTTTCATTTTGGATGGTTCATATATACACAATTAATTTTTTTATTTTTTGAGACAGAGTCTCACCCTGTCACCCAGTCTGGAGTGTGATGGCACAGATCACGGCTCACTGCAGCTTCCACCTCCTGGCCTCAGGCAGTCCTCCTACTTCTGCCTCCTGAGTAGCTGGGACTACAGGTGTGTGCCACCAAGCCCAGCAAACACAATTTGAAAGTAACCTTTGGCTAAGTAAATTGATTTCCTAGCCCTGGGCTACTAGACACTACAATTTAGTGGCCTACACAAGATTTTAATCTAGTGATTAAATCAGAACTGCTGGTTGATTCTGTCTTAATCTCTCAGGTTCTATGTGGAACTGAGTAGTCTTGGATTATATTAGTTTACATTCTCATTTTTTTTTTTTTTTTAGTTGTGGTCTCTATCACTCAGGCTGAAGTGCAGTGGCACAATCACAGCTCACTCCAGCTTCAACCTCTTGGGCTCAGGCTTCCAAGTAGCTGAGCCTCCCTCCTTCAGCCTCCCGAGTAGCTGGGACTACAGGTGCACACCACCATACCCAGCTAAATTTTTTTTTTTTTTTTTTAGAGACTAGGTCTTATTATGTTGCCCAGGCTGGTCTCAAACTCCTGGGCTCGAGTGATCCTCCAGTCTTGGCCTCCCAAAGTGCTGGGATTACAGGCATGAATTACCACAACCCAGCCTCTACTGGTTGACATTCTATAACTAGTTATGAGCAGTTTTGAGAAGACTGGATGAGTCCAGAAGAACAGGCACCCAGAAAACATGGGGAAAAGGCTAGTTTGGGACCAGTATCACCAGGATTAGGGCAATTTAGGAAAGAGCTCAAAATATATCTGTGAGATGACTGGGTGCTCAACCTCTGTCCCCAACCCTGATTCATTTTCTGTCCTCCCCTGCCCTGCCCTGTGCCTGGAAGGCTGGTGTCTCTGGGTACACCATTTGGGCTACCTTGCAGGCTGGCTTCCGGTTGGGTTAGGTCAATGGGAGGCGCTAGTGTGCGATCAGAGGCTGAGTGCATTCTTCCACTCTCTCCCTGTGTTTTCCATCATGATGGTAGTGACTATGTCCTTTTGCAGTCATAGCTTTCATGGGACAGATACTTTTCCAGGGTTCCAGGTTTTTACTTTTATTATTATTATTATCATCATCATTATTACTGAGCTAGGGTCTCATTCTGTTGCCCAGGCTGAAGTACAGTGGCATGATCACGACGATCACAGGTCACAGCAGCCTTGAACTCTTGGGGTCAGGCGATCCTTCCACGTCAGTATTCAGAGTAGCTAGGACTACATGTGCATGCCACCATGCCTGGCTAATTTTTTTATTTTTTGTAGAGATGAGGTCTAGCTGTGTTGCACAGATTGATCTTGAACTCCTGGGTTCAAGCAATCCTCTCACCTTGGCCTCCCAAAGTGTTGGAATTACAGGCATGAGCCATCATGCCCAGCCTATTAGTATTTTTTGAGTCAGGGTCTCACTCTGTCACCTAGACTGAAGTGCAGTGGTGTGATCATGACTCACCGGAGTCTCGACCTCTTGGGCTCAGGCAGTCCTTCTGCCTCTGCTTCCTGAGTAGCTGGGACTACAGTAATGCGCTCCCATGTCCAGCTAAGTTTCTGATTTTTTTTGTAGAGACGAGTTCTCACTATGTTACCCAGGCTGGTCTCAAACTCCTGAGCTCAAGCAATCCCCTTGCCTCAGCCTCCCAAAGTGCTGGAATTACAGGCTTGACTCTTGGCATTGGAGTGGTGATGTCTCCCTGTGCTGGTCTCTAGGTTCCTTGCTTGGTTATCTTGATCCTGCAACACTTATCCTTTTATTAAAAATCTTTAGCCCGTGGGTTCGAGACCAGCCTGGGCAACTTGGCGAGACCTCATCTCTACAACAAATAAATAAAAAATTAGCCAGGCGTGGTAGCACGTGTCTGTAGTTCTGGCTACTTGGAAGGTTGAGGCAGAAGGGTTGCCTGAGCCCAGCAAGTCTATGAGTGGCCATGAGTGTGCCACGGCACTCCAACTTGGGCGACAGAGTGAGACTCCAATTTAAAAAAAAAAAATTGACGAGTTCAAAAATCTTTAAAAATAATTTTTTTTAAAGAGAAAGAGTCCCAATATTTTCCCCCGGCTAGACTGAAACTCCTGGGCTCAAGAAATCCTTCTACCTCAACCTCCCAAGTAGCTGGGACTACAGGTGTACACCACCACACCTGGCTGATATCGAATTCCTAGGCTCAAGCGATCCTCCTGTCTCAGCCTCCCAGGAGCTAGGACTGGAAGTGTGTGCCACCACACCCAGCTCAAAAATATTTTTATATCCAAACTGAGTGGGTCGTCTGCCTCCTACCATGTCTGAGACTTATAGTATCCACACGAATCCAGATAGCTTGCCTGGCATCATATCAAGCCGAGTGAGAGGAATGCTCTTTGCCTTACTGTAGTTTACATTTTGTGATATTTCTCTTTCTTTCTTCTCTCTGGATGTCTCCTTGAATGTGACACTCTTCAAACAGGCCAGAGACGGTAAGGTTCATATCACTTGTTCATTTAGAGCCAGTAGATGTTGTAAGCCCAGTGCCACCTGAAAACAGGCACTCAGTGCCTGCTTAGTGACTGATTGATTGATGATTGGCTATTGACTGAAAGATTCATTATTTTCATTGAAATCAATATAATTGCCAGGCACAGTGGCTCATGCCTATAATCCCAGCACTTTGTGAAACTGAGGCAGGAGAATTGCTTGAGCCTAAGAATTCAAGACCAGCCTGAGCAACATAGCAAGACTCGTCTCTACAAAAAATTTAAAATTTAGCTGGGTAAGCTGGGCGCAGTGGCTCACGCCTGTAATCCCAGCACTTTGGGAGGCTGAGGCGAGAAGATTGCCCGAGTCCAGGGTTTCGAGACCATCCTGGGCAACTTGGTGAGACCTCGTCTTTACAATAAATCAAAAAATTAGTTGGGCATGGTGGTGCACACCTGTGGTTCCAACTACTTGGAAGGCTGAAGCGGAAGGATCACCTGAGCCCAGCAGGTCGAGGTTGTGGTGACTGTGAGCATGCCACTGCACTCCAGCCTGGGCAGCAGAGTAAGACTCCAACTCAAAAAAAAAATATTAGCTGGGTATGGTGGTATGTGCTTGTAGTCCCAGCTACTTGGGAGAACTGCTTGAGCCTAGGAGGTTGAGTCTGCAGTGAGCCATGAGTGTGCCATTGTACTCCACCCTGGGCAAGAGTGATACTGGAACTCAAAATAAATAAGTCATTCTAATTACTTTCTTATCATAGGCAAAGAGTGCCACAGTTGTTATCCTGGAAAGGATATGGTTTATTTTTAAACTATAGATGAGTCTGAGTTTTTAAAATCCCCACAGTCTGAGCAACCACCACAAGTAGACATGGCTCAGCTGTGTCCGTCTGCAATGCTTCAAGGGGAGGCTGACGAGTAATCATACTTTGTATTTGCACCACACAGTCCATGCCTCCATGCGCTCTCCCAAATTATCACCCTTGCTCATTACAGCAACGTGTCGAGACAAGCAGAGACAATATTTTCCTTTCCATTTCATAGGCTTTGTTCCTCAAACATCAGTGGATTTCTTTACTCGGCCCTCTGCTGGGCACCGGCGATGCTGAGAAGATCACATAATTTCTATCTTCAGTCCAGTCTCATGGGGAACACAGACATCGCCCCAGCTGCAGTGTGCTGTGGTGAGCAGGGTGCAAATGGCATAAGCACATGCTGTGGGTGCCAGGAGGCAGAATGGTGACAGAGGTGGGACAGTGCATGCTACTGAGTGCCTGCCAAGTGCCAGGGACTGGACAGGGGCCCTGCTTCTCCAGGGGTGGTCCTAGGACCATCTGCGAACTTATTAAGAATGCAGATTCTTAGGCCCCTTCCCAGACCCACTGGTTAAGAATCTGCATCTGAACAAGAAGTTCAGGACATCTCTGGGCACGTTCAGGACATCTCCAGGCACATTAAAGTCTGAACAGCACTGGACTTGGCAGTGTACAGAGTCTCTTAAATTCGTCAGGCATGGTGGCTCATGCCTATAATCCCAGCACTTTGGGAAGCTGGGGTGAGAGGATTACCTGAGCCCAGGAGTTTGAGACCAGCCTGGGCAACATAATGAGCCCTCGTCTCTACACTAAATCAAAAAATTAGATGGGCATGGTGGTGCGTACCTGTAGTCCCAGCTACTCAGGAGGCTGAGGCAGAAGGATCGCCTGAGCTCAAGAGGGCAAGGCTGTGGTAGCCGTGATCATACCACTGCACCCCAACCTGAGTGACAGAGGGACACTCTGACAAAAAAAAAATCTTGAATTCACCACCCGGTGAGATAGTTGTGATGGTCCCACACAGGGTAAGGGATAGAGTTACAGAATCTTCCCCATGTCATATAACTATGGCACAACATTGGATTTTGGATTCAGCCCTGACAGACTCCCAGGCTCCATTCATACTCTTCATGGTTTCTTACTTTCCAGGAGCCTCTGGGAATGTTTGCAGTGGAGATGATGCCTGAGCTAGCCTCAGAAGGCCCTCACAGGGAGGGTTGGGCATTCTAGTCCAAAGGCCACTTGGGCAGATGCTCGGTATGGCTATGGAATAGGGACTGTCATGGGGAAGGGTAGGAACCAAGGTGAACAAAGAAGATTGGAGTCCAATTAGAAAGGGACTTGAATGTCATGCGAAGGACCCTGAATTTGTTCTGTGAGTGGATTTTGTAACCTGCTATGGATTTGTGATGACAACCAGATTGCTTGTGACATAAGCTCAGCCTTACCAGTTGCAGGCTGTGCTGCAGGTTGGGTTCTCTGGAAGCAGACACGGAGGCAGAGTTTTGGGTGTACAATGTTCATTAGGAATTATCACCTATGGGAGGAAGAAGGTGGAAACGGGGCAGGCAGAGGAAGAAGTGAAATCTCGGTGTTGGTCAACCTGATGGGATGTTCTGGAGTGCATACGGCCTGTCAGGATTGACCTGTGTCAGGCTAAAAGGGCCAGGCCCTTATACCGCCATCTTGCTGCCCCAGGCAGGGCCAGACCTCAGGGACTGGCTCTCTGCAACTGGGGCAGACCCCGAAAGAGGAAGCTGCTAACTACACTCCCTGTAGTTGGTGGGTGGGGAGTGGGAAATGGGGGAGAAGAGGCCTCCCTCGGACCCATCCCTGTGTCCACCACAGGCTGTTACTTACTTCTGCGTCTCTGTCTCTTCATGGACAAGATGAAAGTATGATAGTAGATCCCTCGCAGAGGAATTGGGGAATCCTGCACACAGTCCAAAGGATACCAGTTACTGTTATTCTCTGCCCTGATGGGAATTCGCTACATATGTTCTCCCTTGGGAGCATTCAGATTGTAAAAATCCCTCACTTGGTCCAAGGAACACAAGAGGGTCATGGTCAATTCCCAGATGGCCACCTGGAATTCCTTCCCTTTTGCAGTGTTCCAGGTCTCATTCTTTGTCAGGACATCTTGGTTGAGTCAAGCTGTGCTGGGCAGGAGGAAAGATCTGAAGAATTTAAAGAATGATATGTGAGGACTGGGCGTTGTTGTTTATGTCTGTAATCCCAGTGCTTTGAGAGGCAGACAAGGGAGGATTAATTGAGCTCAGGAATTCGAGACCAGCCTAGGCAACATAGTGAGACCTCGTCTCTACAAGGAGAAACAAATTAGCCAGGCATGGTGGCACGCGCCTGTAGTCCCGGCTACTCAGGAGGCTGAGGCAGAAGGATCGCCTGAGCCCAGGAGGTCAAGGCTGTGGTGAACTGTGATTGATTGTGTTACTGCACTCCAGCCTGGGTGACAGAGTAAGAATCCAACTTAAAAAGAAAGAAAGAAAGAAAGAAAAAGAACGACATGTCAAATCAGTGGTTTAAAAAAATAGTGTGAATACATGCTGGCCATGGTGGCATACATCTATAATCCCAGAGACTCCGGAGGCTGAGGCACGAGGATCACTTGGGTTCTAGACTGGCCTGGGCAGCATAGTGAGACCATATCTCTATAAACAAACAAACAAACAAACAAATAAGCAAATACGTAAGCTGAGTATAGTGGTGCATTCCTATAGTCCCAGCTACTCAAGAGGCTGAGGCAGGAGCATTTCTTGAACCCAGGAGTTCAGGGCTATAGGTATGAAAAACCACGGCACTCCAGCCCTGGCAACATAGTGAGGTCTCCTCTCTAAACAAAATAAAAACAAAAGACAGTATAAATTGAATCACAAAGGGTGAAGTAGAGAGCATATTATTTGGGTATAGACTAAGCTTCTGTAACATAGAGACTTGAAATAGGACACAAACAAGCATCCCATGTAACAGTCTTAAAGTGAGTGGTTAAGAGCCACGGAAGGTGTGCTACTTCGCAAGGCTGTTCGGGGATCCAGGTTCCTTTTACCTTGTTATTCCTCTAGTCTTGAAGACAGGGGTTCTCCAAGTGCAGTCACTGGTGCAGCAGCAGCAGTATCATCTGGGAACTTACTACAAATTCAATTTTGGCCGGGCATGGTGGCTCACACCTATAATCCCAGCACTTTGGGAGGCCAAGGCGAGAGGACTGCTTGAGCCCAGGTGTTTAAGACCAGCCTGGGCAATGTAGTGAGATCTTGTCTCTAAAAAAAAAAAGAAAAAGAAAAAAAAGAAAGAAATGCAATTTTGCAGGCCTCACTCCAGCCATACCAAGTCAGAAACTCTAGGGGTGGGTCCCAGCAATCTGTATTTTAACAGATGCTTTAGGGGATTCTGATAAACACTCACTTGAGAAACACTCCCCTGGGATTCTGTCCTCCTCTGTCAGGTTAGAACTGTGAGACCAGTCTCTGGAGAGGCAGAAGGGAAGGAAGAAGAGGACAAACCACTTCCTTTTCACAGAGAGTACCTGGAAGTTGAGGGTACTGTGTCTGCTGGAACCTAGTTATGTGCATTGCGGGCCTGCAGCTTACCTAGCTTTAAGGGATCTTGGGAAATGTAATCTCCAGCCAGGAAGGCTTGTATCCAGGTAAAACTTGGGGCTCTATACTAGAAGCAAAATCAGGGAAATGAATTGTGGCAGAAAATTAACAGCCTCTGCCACCTTTGTAATAGAACAGCACAGACAGAAAGTGAGGGGCAGAACTAAGGCAGTGGGGGCAGCTGCGTATGGTAGCTCTCACCTATAATCCCAGTGCTTTGGGAGGCTGAGGCACAAGGATTGCTTGAGGCCAGGAGTTTGAGACCAGCTTGGGAAACATAGCGAGACTTCACCTCTACAAAAAAGCAAGAAAAAAAAAATTTAGCTGTGTGTGGTGGCACATGCCTATAGTCCCAGCTATTCTGGAGGCTGAGGTGGAAGGATCACCAGAGCCCAGGAGGTTGAGACTTCGGTGAGCCTTGATGGTGCCACCACCCTCTACCCTCAGTGACAGAGTGAGAGCCCGACTCAAAAAAACAGCAGGAGATTTGTGTCAGGAGGAAGGGATATACCATTCTGATGGCTTATCTGACCTTGTAGTGAGGGAGAGGAAGGAGAAGAGGACCACTCCTAGGTTTCTAGGTGAGTGGATGGTGATGGTGTTAACTAGTAGAGATTCTAGAGGAAGTAAAAGGAGAAAATATGAGCTTGACACTAGACTTAATGAATTGGAGTTGATTGAAGAGTATCCAGTAGAAATGTCCAATCTTGTAGGTAGTTGGAAATACCTGTCCAAGGCCCCTGGGAAAGGTGGAGGTTGGAGACAGAGATTTGGGAAACATCATGGCAGACAGAGCTTAGATGTAAACAGGATTACCCAGCGTGTGATGTGGGAAGAGAAACACGTGCTGGGAGTCCTGATGTCTAAGAGGTGAGCGCGGGAAGAGAAACAAATGAAACAGATGAGAAAGAGTGAGCAGAGTTGGGGGAGAGCCAGAGAACACAAGGTTAGAGAAGCCAATGGACGAAGGAAGGCGCTCCAGGGCCAGGGTGGGTACCAGTACCATGTGCTGCAGAGATGACATGTAGGACAAGCATTCAGGAGTGGTCTTTGGTGATAAAAGAGAAACTGAGACCCAAGCAATTTCAGGGACATACCCAAGGTTCCACAGCAACTGGATGGCAGAGCCAGGGCTAGCCCCATATTTCAGCGTGAGTCTTCCCATTAGAAACTGCCAGGCTGCCATTGCTGCTACTCTCAATGTGCCCTGCAGGCGTCCTTAGCCTTCTCTCCTGTGCCAAACTGGGGCATGGCTGTTTTCTGGCTAGCATCTCTCTGTTTGTCTGTAGGACTTGTTTTCAGAATGATCTCCTGATCATCAAAATGATTCTGCCTTCTTCCTACTAGCTTGAGCAGACCCACCCTGAGTCTGATTTTGACACACCAGATTGGTTTATGGGCTTCCCTTTCCTCCCAAGTAGCCCATGGCCGCAATGCCTTTTGTCCTTATGTTTGTCTTGTCCGAAGCCCGGAAATGTTGCTGTTATACCCCTCTGCCCACCACATGCTGGAAAGAGGAGTACCATGACTAAGAGACATGACTCACGTTCGGATCCTCGGCACTCCCGAGCCCACTTTTGTGCATTGTGAAGTGCAGACAGCCGAATATTACTGAAGATGACAATAGGGGTCAAGGGGTCAAGGGCAGATTCCACCAATGTGACCTCATTCCCAAGGCAGCCTGTTTGGCCTGGGGAGTCGATCTTGGACTTGGCACCATCAAAGGTTGCTTATCTTCAAAGTGCTCCGTTTGGTTTTTTCTCCTGTACTCCCAAATCTTTGACAATTGTGCACCAAGGAGCATTTGAGGTAGTGGAACGCTATGGCAGCTTTCAGCCCTCTGCTGCTGGTGAGCGTTTTTGCCCCTTGGAAGGACTTTGCAGCTACAGGCAGACTCCCACCAGCCACCAACGGCCTTGTTGTCAAGCCATGGCCGTGTACTGACTGCAAAGTGGCCTGAGTTCGTTTGCATATCTTGTGAGATCACTATGGGAACATAGTCATTATGATACAGCAATTCCTGTCTTCAGTACTTTTGAGAGTTTTCTTTTTTATGGCTTCATTTCCTATTGATGCAAAAGAGACTGTTGATAACCAAAAATAAATATATCCAGAACTTTCAGATTCCTCGCTTCACACATGAGCATGACTTTGTCATCTAAATTGAATCAGCCCAGATCTGTCAGGCAGCTATGTACTCTTATAGCAAGTGAGTCACAGAGGACTCTGACATGTTGATGATCTTAAGAATTTCGTGATGACCTATGATGTAGAACAAACAGGGTTGGTAGCTGCCAGTGGAAACCAGGCATAAATACTACTAGTAAATACTACTACTGGTATATACACCTTGCTTTCTGCTACTACCACCAAGATCCACACCATCATGACACTGTCACTAACCCCAGCTTTTTTTTTTTTTTTTTTAAGAGACAGGGTCTTGCTATGTTGCCCAGGCTGGAGTGCAGTGGCTAGTCACAGGCACAATTCCACTACTGATCAGTAAGGGGGTTTTGACCTCCTCCATTTCTGACCTGGGTCAGTTCAGTCCTCCTGAGGCTCCTGGGAGATCACTATATTGATGCCAAACTTAGTATGGACACCCGATCGGCATAGCACACTGTAGCCCAGAACTGGGCTCCAGCGATCCTCCTGCCTCAGCCTACTGAGTAACTGAGACTACAGGCATGTGCCACCATGCCTGGCTAACCAAACTATTAACCAGTTTCCCCACTTCCATTCTGATCCCCTTCATCTATGTTTCACGTGGAAGCTAGTGTCATCTTTTAAGTAAATCAGATCATGCCCCTCGTCTGCTTAAAACCCATCTTTGTTCCATCTCAGCTCAAAATAAAACCCAAACTCTTCACCAGGGTCTACAAGGCCTTCTGTGATCTGACCCTCCTGAATCTCCGATCTCATGGCATTACCTCTCTTCTCCCTCTTGGGATGATCTGTCCACACTGACTTTTCGTTTCTGACACATGGCTTACCATGTGCAGACATGCAGGTTGCACAGTGCAAAACTCCAGGAAGGGCATTCGGTAGGCTGCAGGGTACATGATGCCCTTGGAAATGTGGCGACCCTCCTCACACATGCTGAGCTCCTTCCTACCCACAAAGCCAGGGACTTGCTGGTCCTTCTGCCTGCCTCCCATTGCAGTTCTTTGCATGGCTGGCTCCTTCTTATCCTTCCCTCAGCAAATATTCCACCAAGCTCTCCTCCATACCAGGAAGGCTCTGTACCAGGCAGGACTGGCTATATACTTTGCAGGGCCAAGTGCAAAAGGAAAAACAGAGCCCCTTGTTCAAAAATTATCAAGAATTTCAAGATGGCCACAGCAGGGCATTAAATTGAGCATGGGACCCCTGTGCAACCACCCCAGTCACACGCCCCTGAATTTGGCACTGGTGTCAGGCTGTCTTCACTTATACATCGGGGTGCTTCCTTCCTAACCACCTAAATCAAAAAAGCCTTCTAATGACTCGGTGCAATCAACAGTTAAAGACTCCCTTTTCTTACCAGGTAAGATCACAATATTTTTATTAAACATTTTAATTTTTTTAAATTTTAGAGTTGTGAGGTACTTGTGAGGATTTGCTACATAAGTGGATTGCATGAAGGTGAGGTTTGGGCTTCTAGCGGGCCCTGCCCCCTGCCCCCACCATCAACGGAGATGGCACCCGGTGGGTGGCGGTGCCGCCCTTATTCCCCTTCCCTCCCTCCTTTGGCAGTGCCCAGTGTTGCTCCTGCCTTAGTGCCCAATGTTTAGGGCCTACTTATGAGTGAAAACATGCGGTATTCAGTTTTTTGTTTCTAAGATCACAGCATTTTAAATTACAAATAAAACAAAGATAGTGGACACGGTGGCTCACACTTGTAATCCCAGCACTTTGGAAGGAGAAGGCAAGGGATTTCAAGAGCAGCCTGGGCAACTTGGTGAGACCTCATCTCTACTATGAATCCCCCCCAAAAAAATTAACTGGGAGTGGTGATGTGTGCCTTGTAGTCCCAGCTACTTAGAAGGCTGAGGTGAAAGGATCGCCTGAGCCTAGTAGGTTGAGGCTGTGGTGAGCTGTGATTGTGCCACTGTACTCCAGCCTGGGTGACAGAGTAAGACTCCAACTCAAAAAAACAAAAAACACAAAAAAAACCAAAAACCCAAAAACAAAAAATCCCACAAAGATCCATAGATGATCTCATTGTGTTTTTATGCAGAATATCCAATCAACTTTGAAGGTTTTGTGTTTTGGCTTAATGAAGTCTTGAACAGGTTCTCATTTTTTGCCCTATAAATTTGCCCTGAAGGCCATGACAGGCCTTATAAGCTAAAGAGAACTGGTGTAAAAAGATCAAAAAAGGACCCATCACAGATGTATACATTTGAAAAGAGTACTATGACTGAATTTTTTCTAATAAAAAACAATCATGTATTTTGTGGAACTAAGGGTTTCACATGTTTTCATGAACTCCATTATATTTTAAAGTTGAGTGGGAACTGCACAGTTAATAATTGACTAGCATATATTTCCCTCTGCCTCTGGAAATTAAAGTTTGTTTTTGGTGAACTAAAGCAAAGTTATATTTTTGCTATAATTTCATCTTTGAAAAGTCAGTTTTGTTGTTTGGGTACGTTGTGGTGCTGTTTTTTTAAAATTTATAATACAGTTAGCTCAAAATATTTTCACTGCTTTTATTCATAAGACATTTATAAATATTGGATTATAAAATTCCACATATGGTATTTGACTCAGAAGAAAAGGATGTCCATAACAGCTTCTTTAAATATAAGATCTTTTCATTTCGTTGTGGGTTTCTCTCCTTCTTCAAATCTAATACTCTAAATAACAACAGGAGAGGCAAAAAAAAAAAAAAAAAAAAAAAAAAAATTACAAGCGCTGTGACGGGGAGATAAGGTAAGGATGTGTAATTCTAACTGGGAGAACCACGGCCCGCCCGCCGTAGGCGGGGCCGTGTCTGGGGACCCAGATAGGGTTTCTGTAGTGAGTGACTCCTGGGTGGGTGCCAGGAGCTAAGTAGTTGTAAAAATGTGAACATCCTGAAAGCACTTAACCAACCAAGGAAGAAAACACATCTCTGCCCCAATCTGTGCTAATTTTATAAGT
>CAUYQG010065295.1:0-35271 GCA_963574415.1 Tarsius wallacei | reverse complement strand
CCACGCCCGGCTAATTTTTTGATTTATTGTAGAGATGAGGTCTTGCCAAGTTGCCCAGGCGGGTCTCGAACCCGCGGGCTCAGGCAATCCACTCACCTCAGCCTCCCAAGGCGCGGGATTACAGGCTGAGCCACTGAGCCCGGCTGAAGAAGATGTTTTAATAAAGCACTTCAATAAATGGGGTGTTAGCTCAAGAAAAACAAGAGAAATACTTTACGATAAGGGAGAAACACCACGGTGTTTAGTTGTTGGTGTCTGTTTCTTCAGAGGAAAAAACATTCTGGATGGAAGTTTCTGAAGAACTAGAGAAAGAAGGTGATTTGTGGGGTGTAGTTGCAGGAGGAGAGACAAAGTAGAATTAAGAATAGTGATTTTAGCTGGACTCAGTGGCTCAGCCTGTAATCCCGCGCCTTTGGGAGGCTGAGGTGAGTGGATTGCCTGAGCCCGCGGGTTCGAGACCTGCCTGGGCAAGCAAGACCTCATCTCTACAATAAATCAAAAAATTAGCTGGACGTGGTAGTGTGCGCCTGTAGTTCCAGCTACTTGGAAGGCTGAGGCGGAAGGATCGCCGGAGCCCAGCAGGTCGAGGCTGCGGTGGCCAGAAGCGGCCACTGCACTCCAATCTGATCGACAGAGTGAGACTCCAACTCAAAAAAAAAAAAAAAAAAAAAAAGAATAGTGATTTTTATGTTAATAAAGCCATATGCTTGTGAAACATTTTTGACATCTTCTGTCATTTATCAATCTTTTTGCTTTTGACAAATAATAATAGGTGGACTTTAAGTCTTTCACTTAAAAACAAATCAATAGCTTTAGAAGGAACAAATGGGTTTTGGTTACATGGATGCATTGTATAATGGCGATGAAGTCTAGGCTTTAAGTATACCCTCCACTCCCACCTGTGTACATTGTACCCTATAGGAGATTTTTCATCCCTCCCCATCTTGCCACCCTGCCCTCTTTTGTAGAGATGACGTCTCACTATGTTGCCCAGGCTAGTCTCAAATTCCTGTGCTCAGGCAATCTTCCTGCCTCGGTGTGTCCCAAACGCTAGGATTCCTTGCCTGCCATTTCTTGTATTCCCCGTCCCCCGCCCCCGCTTTTAAAATTTCCACTTAGGGAATTTGGGGTGTTGGCTTTTTTTAGTTTTCCAAAAGTCACCTGCTTGCAGATTTCTGGTCTGCAGCATAGTCATAGTGTGTCACTACTTGTTGGAGCCGCATAGGACTCCAAGGAGACCCAGGGAAGGAGCACCGCAGAGATTTTCACAAACTTCATGGCTGCTTTCATCAGAGCAGAAAGGCCATTTGCTTTTCTACAGATGCCTAGATCCCCGATTGGGACAGAAACATTATATCTGTGGTCAGAACCTCCAGCCAAATAAAAACTGCATATAGAGAAGGCCCTGCTGGTGGCCCAGACTCTGACACTAACCATTTTGTCTCAGGTGTCACCAGGTTTATGTTCTCAGGCCTCTGTGCCTTTCTAGACCACACATCTCCCTTTGGTAATTTTATCTGTTAATGTGGGTTTAATTTCATTTTTATACTGATGACAACAGATTGATGTTATAAAATTAGCCATAATGTTCTCTCTGCCACATCTGTGCTATTTGTTTGCCAAACTAATGTCAGGGGTAGGGTATCTAGAGGTTTTCTGTGAGTTATCCCTATCAAGTAGTTGGTTTTAGGAAGTACAGACACCACTACAATCCTTCAACTTTTCCGTCTCATTTTCATGAAACTTCCTATTGTAAAGCAACATCTTGAACATGAGAATACCAGACCCAATAGAGTTTTCTCTATTTTTTAATTAAAAAATCATTTCTGGGGAAAAAAAGAAACACATACCAACCAGAAAACAAATGACATAAAGTTCTACCAATCTTTACAGAGAAACAACACTTTACTTCTGCTTCAGAAAGCAAGTGCCAGAGCTATGAGCCTTTTTATCCTAAATACTTTTGTGATCAACATCGAAGTGTTCAAAAACTTCAATCACAAATGAGTATCATTTGATTAGGACTACACAGGTTTCAAAAGGACATTTATGTACATGATTGCTTTTAATTCATAGAAAAACCTTTAAGGGGAGATATTACTCTCTTTGTGCAACCAAGGTTGTGAAGAACAGAGAGCTTGGATAACCTCCAAATGATTTGCAAAGTAGGTACTGAGCTTCTGGTCCAAACCTCAAGATCTTTCTGTCATTGTGGTTACCTTCTAGTTCTGTTCATTTCTGGATACATTCATGGCCTCCCTACAGCAACACTAATGTCCTGAACCACTAAAGACAAGCTTGCTTCTCTCAGAAGGAGGCTAATCCAAATGATTTAGAAACCTATATAACTAATCATGGTAAGACTGAATGCTAGGAAAATGATGTATTTTCTTAGTTACAGTAGGAAAAATTTATGTTTCTTGAACAACCACCACATACCGGGAACTCTTATTAAGTGCTTTCAAGGAATTACCTCATTTAATTCTCACAATAGTATTATGCATATTATTATTGTTATCCCCATTTTATCAAGGTGGAAACTGTGGCTATGATAATTCGATCTGCCCAAGGTCACCCAGTTGACTTCAAAAACAGTTTGACTCTGGGGCCTGCATGGTCAACCTCTATGTACACTTTCTTAGCTGGACTACTTGGAATGCAGTTGGTCTATGGAGAAAGCTTGTAGCTCCCCATAAAAGAGAAAAGTGAGGGAATTAAAGTCTTCAGAGTCTGTCCATCTCCTCTGGAGACACTGACGACCACAGACACAGCTGCTGGAAAACTCATTCCTGTCAGCTGGTCTCTGCTGTGACTCCCCTAGGACCCTGCCTGCTGGGACAGGACCCGTCACGCATCTGCACTTGGTCCCATGTGCAACGCTCCACGGTTCTCATCATTCACACCAGTGAGCCCAGCCCTTGAGCTTGATTCGTATTAAATGTTAGTTTTCTTTTGGATTTTGATAGATGGTGTGATTAAGATGTGGAAAATGATATTATAGCAATTAATCAATTTCTCCTAAGTAAATGTGCTTGAATCACAGCCTATTAGTGCATCATCGACTCACTCATTCATTTATGCATTCACTCAGTGGATTCCCAGTACACTCAACATGAAACCCTACCTCTCCAGATGCTCTGAAGGTCTTACACGGCTTGACCCCTGTTGATCACTCCAGACTTGTCTCTCACAACTTTTCCTTGAATCCCCTTGTTTTCTGAATTTATTCCTGCCTTGGAGCCTGTGTAGGCGCCATTCACTTTGTCATGATGACTTGGCCTCCCCAACCCTGAGAGTCTCACTTTCAGGTGTCTGTCCAATGCCACTTCTTCCCAGAGGTCTTCCATTTGCCTTATCCAAAACACCACTCACCATCCCCCCCTGCATCCTCCACCCCACTTGTTCTTCATACCAATGACCCTAATGACACAGTGTTTCTGTTCCTACGTTTCCACACTAGCACATCAACTCAGAAGAGCAGGGACTTGGCCAGTTTCATTCATCCTTTGATAGCAGCTCCCTGAACAGTACTTGGCTCATTTCTGGAGCTTATCTTGAGCACCTACTTTTACTCAGGCACAGCTCTAGATTTTGAGACACAATTATGAATAAGACCAACACAGTCCTGTTGACAGAACTTATATTTTAGTGAGAAAGGCTGACAAAAAAATAAGTAACTCTTTATCATGTCAGATGATAATAGGTTAATAACCTGAATACCTATAAAATACATGCCACTGTGAAGAGAGTCAGAAACAATGAAGTAGAAAATATTATGCCTACCCTGACTAACTTAAGATTATTCGTATACATACAAAGGAATCAAATAGTATGAAAAGATGAAGGAATAAGCAGGGAAGAATAAGGGCACTAAGGATAAAAGGAGGTAAGTTTTGAATTAAGTGAGAGAATTAAGTGGATGGGCACACAGGAGGAAAAACCCTGTGCAAATGGAATGAAATCTTTTCAAAGTACTTTATAAATCTTTCTTTATTTCAGATGGCCTTATTTCCTTCCAGTCTTCATATCACTTAACCCCTTACCTTTGGTTGACATTATACCCACATCAATAACACACCGCCACTTGATGCTATTTATAATATGAAGGTTGAATTTGTACTTGATTCTCAACTTCAACTGAGCCTAAATAGTGGAACAAGAATCAGTTGATGAAAGGATTCAGGAGGTCCATTCAGAGCAGGTGAGGGGGAATGAAAAGTGGTAAAATCCAGTGGAAAGGTAACTGAGCGTCTGACATATATATATTTGTGCGCTTTTCCCCATGTACTGGCATACAAGAAGATACATGCTGGTGTGTACTTTTTTTATTTTGAAGTCTAGAAATGAGTCAATTTTTTTTTGTCAGAGTTTTTCACTTAAATAGGTATGTAAGTAGCTAAAAAATAAAATTAACAATATAAAAAGAGCCTTTAGAATAGCGATTAGAAAGCATACTATGTTTTAAAATGTAGGCCAAAACATAAATCCTGTTATTAAAATATACATGTATATGCAACATTATAAGTAGTTACTGTATTTAAATACATATATTTATAAAAAGTAAAGTGTTAAAACATTTTTGTTTTTGAGAAAATGGCAAATAAAATAGCTGGATAATAATACTATTAAACATGAAAGTGGGAAATATTGAACTGACCAGTAAAAGTTCAATTTGGATTACAATCTACTAGCAGAATTTTCAAAACTTTTTTTATCTTGCAATCAAGAGAAACTAAATGTATATAATGATGTATTAACATTATACATTAATAATATAAGAATAATAAGAGCTATTAGACACCCACACACATATAGATATGCCTGACAGAATGCTATATGCAATTACTTCTAATTCTCACAACAACTGAGTTGGGTGGCATTATCACCATTTTGAAGATAAGATATTGGGACTCTGAGAGGTAAAATAACCTGTCTACAATAGTGCATTCAAATTCAGATCTGTCTGACCCTAACGCCTGTGTGTGTCTACTACTAAATCACACTGCCTTCATTAGATGACAAGTCACAAAACAGATCAACAACAGAGACCATATTTGCTTTTCTCTCTCATCATAGAAGTGTTATGGGCTGGGCCACGTTCCCCTAAAACTCATATACTGAAGTCCCAACCTCTAGTACCTCAGAATGTAACTGAATTTGGACACAAGGTTTTTAAAGAGTCGATTAAGTAAAAACGAGGCACTTAGTGTAGAGGCTCGAATCAAATATGGACTAGAAGAAGGAAGAAGGAAGGAAGAAGGTAGACATCTTGGATGCATTTGCAGAGAAAAGACCATATGAGGATACAGTGAGAATGCAGCCACCTGTGAGCAAAGGAGAGAGGTCTGAGGAGAAATCAAATCTATTGACACCTTGATCTTGAATTTCCAGCTTTCACAACTGTGAAAAAATAAATGTCTGTTGTTTAGGCCATCCAATCCATGGTGCTTTGTTATGGCAGCCCAAGTTAATTAATATGGCAAGACTGGCCTGTTTAACATTTTATGAAGACAAACATGATGGATCTATCACTTCATGAAGCTCTTGCTAGGACTCTAATCACGCGAACTTGGTAAAGGAGGAAATTTTTATTATGCAAAAGTTTATGTGCCTTTGCAACTGTGCATCACTTTATAAACATTATAAAATGAATGGAAACTTTTATTCAGAAGTAATTTGAGATTCTCTGGACAGAGTACAACTTTTATCAGTAGACTATTCATTTTTTCTTTAAAATCAATAGTGGTTGTCTAAACTCCAAACTTTCTGTGGCATATTTATGCTTTTGTGAAGTATTAAAAAAACGAATTTGTTTAAATCGATCTTGAGAAAGGTTGTGTGGGCCAGAGAGAGAGAGGCCAAGGCTGTGATCCTGCCAGGGCTTTGTTCAGTCTGGCCTTGTCTGGTTTTGTATACATAAAACCTCTGTGTGTATTGGTTTCTGCAAATGTAAAACCAATACATGAAAACCTGATCTCCCTCATAGGATGCAAGAAGGAGGTGTAGGTAGAAAAGCCAGGGAATAATGGTGAAATGAGAACTTGGAGTTGTTCCATACTCTATGAACATCCATCCAGTGTCTTATGCTTTAGTATCTGCATACATCTGTGTCCAGCTTTGAAATATTTTCATTAATGAAATTCTGAATACTGAACGAATTCAAGTCTGGTACTCCCAACATGGATCCAGTGAGGAGGCACATGTGAGAAGGCCTGCCCCTGAATTCCTAGAACGTTTGGGATCTCTTTCTGTCTCTTTCTGTCCATACCCACGACTGCTCAAAAACAGTGGGACCAATGTGTCTGCTGACTCCAACTTCTCCAAACACACATGCATCTGTAGCTATTTGTCCAGCTAATAAACAAACACAAAGAAAAATTAGCAGCTATCATTTACTGAGAGCATGCCACGGGCCAGTCGTTTTCAGCATTTTACATGCCATAGCACATGAAAGTTTCAAAATTCTGTACTATCATTGTGCTTTGCTGTACTGAGACAAGAGATACAAATTAATGTTACAGAGTCAATAAGCTTATAGTTCTTCTCAAACTCAGGCAGGGTAGCCCTAGAAGTTCCACGCTTAAACATTCAGCTCTTATAGGCTTTAAAAACAAATAAACAGACAGACAAACAAACCTGTCTTGCTCCTTTTTAAAGCACAAAATCCCTTGAGTAAGGTTAGGAGGTTAACCTTACTAAAGGTTAAAGTGATTTGACCACTGTTACACAGTAATATAAATGGTGAAACGAGGTCTAGAAGCCAACACATCCCAGATCCTGGCTTATTCTCACACAATATAAACTACTTTTGGTAACAAAGAATGGAACTCACTACCAATTCACCTCTTTGCCTTAAACTGGCGAACTATGCCCTTATCAAGAAGGAACCAAAGAGGTATTTAGAAATTCTGCTGAGTTTCTAGAAAATGTGAGGAGCATGTTGTATAGCATCCAGCTCCAAAGATAAAGGCCTTCTCAACAACGGATAACCTGCCAGACCACTGTCACCTGATATGTACGAGTCTCCCGTGGAACTACCTTCCATACAAGGCACAGTCATGTAAAACCTCACACATGTCAGTCCAGTCAATTTGGAGATGCTGTATCCTGCTGCTCTTAGATGCTGGGTAAGATTTCATCCCATCTCCTTCACCATTTGTCATATCACTTCCATTGAGAAAATTAAAATGAATCCAGATTTATTTTATTTGAGGAATTTATGGCCACCCCTGAGGCAAAGGGAAAAACAATAGAGAAATTCTGAGATGGAGCTCATGAGTTCAAGGATTTACAGAGAGAGGTGAGAACAAGAAAGGCAGAAAGAGGAGGACTTCATGCAAATGAAAATGCGTCCAGTGGATGGAGAAGACAGATGAGGGATGAAGTGACCGCTGCGGGGAGGAAAATGAACGCCAAAGCCGAGCAGCAGAATAAACGACAACTTCAGCTCTTTGCTCAGGCTCTTTTTTCCCTACCAGGCTTGACCTGGATTTCTCTTGGTTCACGTACTGAAATAATGGCACCGTAATTTGCACTATGCTTCCTAGTTTACTTAGCACTTCTTGCCCCTTCTTTCACAGAAAAATCCTGTGACATACTCAAAGCCAGGCATTATTTTATGTTCTAGGTGAAAAAATTGAGGTTCAGAGGGTTAAGTAGTTTCCCAAAGGTCACACAGCTAGTTAGTGGTGCAACTCAGGTGTTCTAACTGCAAACTCAATGTTCTTTTTACTGCATGAGGCTACCTCTCTAATGTGCTCTTACAATGGGGTGTCATTATGTCAGGAAAGGTGAAATAGTCTACTTCTGTTAGTTCTCAGCATCATGATGTCTCCAGCTTGTTCTGCCTCTCTCTCTCTCTCTCTCTCTTTGTCTCTCTCTCTCTCTCTCTCTCTCTCTCGCCCCTCTTTCTTCCCTTCCCTCCTCTTCTCCCTCTCCTCCTTGTGCTCTCTCTCTCCCCTCCCCTCCCCGCTCTTCTCTCCCTACCCCACTCTCTCCCTCTCTCCTTCTTTCCCTTGAGCACTCTCTTTCCCCTCCCCCTCCCCTCCTCTTCTCTCTCGCCATCGCCATCTCTCTCTTCCCCTCTCTCTCCTTATTTTCCAGGAGATTGAAGTGAGAAGAAAGGCCTGGAAAAAAAGTGCAGACACCAAAGTCCATCCACATCCACTACCAGATGTTATTTCCTTTCGTAAAGTTCTTTCTCATCAAGATAGCAAATGAGAACAGGCTCAAAAATTAAAATCATGGAAGAGTTTCTGTTTCTGCCACTTTTTCCTTGCTGGCAAGTACCTGCAATCTGGCTGTCTCCTGCCTGATAGCACTCCTGCCTAATCCCCAAAAGGAAGAGGGGCATGGGCAGAAGTAAGGATACTGGTCAGAGGGAGACTTGGCCACATCTGAGGAAGACCTTGCTGTGAGGTGGGATGGGTGAACGTGGAAGGTAGGAGCAGTTTGATAAAAACTGGCAAAGGGGTCTTGACACCAGAATCTTAGGAAAGTAAACTCAGGTCTTGATTTAGAAATAAAAAGAAATGTAGTTTAAGGCAACTTACCTTGAGGGTTTAGGACTCATGATATGGGAAATAAGAAAAAGCATGGCCCCTGTATAAATAAACCCTAGGAAAATAATGACTTTATCAAGTTCATGCAGCTTCTTAATACTGACTGAATCTGAAGTAAAATGTTGCAGTCAGCAGTGCAACATTATGGTTAGTCTATGCAGATTCAAGCTTAAGTAGGCTGGGGATAGGTTTGTGTTGTTCCCTGTTTATTCCTTCCATGTACTTTAATGCAGAATATAACAGGCCCTCAAACATGTCTGTTCAATAAATAAAAGTCTGGGTAAGTTTTATAATGCTTGTCACATAAGCAAGCTCTTGTAAGAAGAGACCAGCACTATATATACATACAAAATGGCTCACCCAGCTTGGTCTACATTAAAATAAGAACAACAAACTATCGCCAGATCTCAAAGGTTAGAACCATTTTGCCATTTTATACTATAGATGAGAAAAAACTCATGTGCTAAATTTCACAAGGGTCAAGTTTTCGGCTAAGGATAATTAGATCAACAGGACCTTATCTGCCAAGTATCCTTTCCTCACTCCGCCAGCTTGGGTTTGTATCCTGCTTTCCAACCCTCGAAGCTTGTACTATCCACTCACAACACTAATCTTGCCGTATCATAATTACTTATTTACTTATTTAATGATTTTCCCCTCCTTCCACTTGATTTAAATTTCCTTGTCCCAGCCAGGCATGTGTCAGCAGTATTCTCAGCACCCAGAAAACTGACTGTGACAGAGGAAGCACTCAACCAATGTCTGCTGGGTGAATTAAAATGTATTTCACATGAACTTCTTTTCCTGGGCATTGGAATCCCTAAAGTTTTCTCCATCAGACCAATATTCTATGGTTAGGTAAAGTAAGCACAAAATAATTATTTCAGATAACTTGTTAAGGCATATCTGTTATGTAACCATAAGGTCTAAATAATATTATTATACACAGTTATGAATCATATAAACATAACATATTTGAATCATTTCCGGATTTCACTATTTTAGAGTTGAATAATTGTATTTTCTTCATGTTAGTACAAATTAAAGGATCGATGAAATAATCGCATTGGTGTGTTTTCCAAAAATATATATTAGCTTACAATTTTCAAAGATTTATTTTAAAGGCTATAACACCTTAAACCATTTATCTAGAAACATATCCCTCTACATTTAAAAAGGCTCAAATTATTTGCATTTCAAATTGTCACTGTTGACCTCAAGTAGAAGCAGCAAAGTGGTGTGGATTAAACATTGAACTAAGAGTGAGAAGTCACAAGTTCCAGCCTTAGACTTACCACTCCTCACTATGCAACCTCAAATAAAATTCATAGGCTGGCATTTTACTTCCAGAGGACAGTAATACCTGTTGAGTAGGTCAGAAAGGGATTAAATAGATGAAAGAATTATTTAAGCTCAACAAGACCATACAAATATAGGCACCCATCACTTATCGATGAGTATACATTCAGAGAAAGACATCATTAGACAATTTTGTAGTACATACATCACAAAGAGTACTAACACAAACCTAGACCACTACACACCTGGGCTACGTGTTATAGCCTGTTTCTCCTGGTTTACAAACCTGTACAGCATGTGATTGTAATGAATACTGTAGGCAGTTATAACACAATGGTAAGTATTTGTGCATCTAAACATAGAAAAGGTACAGTCAAAATATGATATTAAGAAATAAAAAATGGTCCACCTGTCTAGGGCACTTACCAT
This sequence comes from Tarsius wallacei, assembly GCA_963574415.1. Classification (NCBI taxonomy): domain Eukaryota; kingdom Metazoa; phylum Chordata; class Mammalia; order Primates; family Tarsiidae; genus Tarsius; species Tarsius wallacei. The sequence continues at coordinate 24,982 of CAUYQG010065295.1, read as the reverse complement.
GAATGAAGCTTGCAGGACTAGAAGTTGCTCTGAGTGAGCCCGTGAGTGAGTGGTGAGTGAATGTGAAAGCTAGGACATTACTGCACACTGCTGTAGACTTAATAATAAACACTGTATTCTGAAGCTACACTCAATTTATGAAGGACATTTTAATTTTTTCAACAATAAATTAACCTGAGTTTAGGGCACCTTCTTAACTTTATAAACTTAATTTTTTTCAAAGTTTTTGACTCTTCTATAATAACATATAACTCAAAACACAAAAACATTATACAGCTGTACAAAAATATTTTCTTTCTTTATGTTCTTATTCTACAAGCTTTTTTCTTTCTCTTTTTCTACTTTAAAATTTTTGTGGTTGTAGCTGTTAAAAACGGAGACATAAATACACACATTTAGACTAGGCCTACACAAGATCAGGATCATTAATATCACTGTCTTTCACCTCTACCTCTTGTTCTACTGGAAGGTCTTTAGGGGCGATAATACACATGGAACAGTTGTCTCCTATGACAACAACACTCTCCTCTGCAATATGTCCTGAAAGACCTGCCTAAGGCTGATTGCAGTTAACTTTTCTTTTTTAATACGTAGAAGGATGACACTATAAAATATGATTAAAAAGTATAGTGTAGTAGATACATAAACCAGTACCATAGTCATTTATTATCATCATAAGGAATCTTTACTATACATAATTATATGAGCTATACTTTATACAACTGGCAGTGCAGTAAGTTTGTTTACACCAGCATCACCATAAACACACAAGGAACGTGCTGTGCTAAGATGTTACGATACCACAACGTCACTAGGCAATATAAATGTTCCAGGTCCCTTATAAATTATGGGACCACTGTTGTGTATATGGTCCATCATTGACCAAAACGTTATGTGGTGCATGACTCTATAATACATTATTATGGTTACACTCTGTAAAGGGCTTTCCAGTCTAAAACGAATTTAGATGATATGGTAAATAAAATCCAACATGCTGTATGCTGTACAAAGTAAAGCGACAAATTTTATTGATGAATAATCTAAGGTCAACTGCTGACTCATTTTAGCAGAAATTGACTTAAATTAAAATAGATGTGCCTATTTATAATTCCGAGAGATTCCCTAAGGAGAATCATATTGAACCTGATGACATTTTTTACCAGACATTATTTTTCCTCAGAAATAAATGTGAATGCTAATATGACTCTAATTAATAATTCCATCGACTTTTAAACAAACTATAACAAAAGATGTTTATGCCTCTTCTTGTGCTGAAACAATAGTAAATCCTGAAATCTTTCATTGCTGATGCAAATCTTTAACATGAAACGGTACCACCGTGGACAACTGGCAGTAGGAATTCTCAGCATTGAAAGTGCTGTATAAAAGCAAAACATCGAAGTTTAATTGAACTCATACTAATTCTTAGGTGAATAATTTTGAAAGGAGTAGACCCAGAAAAACCAAAACAAATACTGAAGAAGCTTCAACTCCTGTTTTGACTCTACCAGAAAAAAAATACTGTTATTTATAAATTTAACTTAACTGTTTCTGATATTCAGTGTTATTACCAAATGGTGGAACTGTAGTTTTGCTTCCTTTTCTAAGTGTTTAGAAAGTACACACAGTGCTCCAAGAGAAGCGATATTAAACTCAACGGATATCCTTTCACAGTAACTGTGTAGAGAAAGAACACAGACATACTTCCTGTTCAATTTAGTTTGAAAATTTATTTTTTTCTGTAAAATACCAAGCACTATGTGTGATATTATTTTTATTTTATCATACTGCAGATACTTAATTTTCACATGTGAAAGGCCATATGTAATTAAGTTTCAATTATTTGTGCAGCCCAATCAAGATACATGGATACAAAGGATTTCTCCAGAATATATATTCCAAACATATCTGTCTGTTATAATTTAAATAACTTAAAAAAAATTATCAAACCAAGACTCATAGATATTTTTAAATGAGTTCTGTGTTTTTCATCTTTAATATTAAAACCTTGGACATGCAACGGTACAAAAAAGTATGTGTTGTGAAAAGTCATGAAACAAAAACCTAGTAAAAAGAGACTTCAGGAGAGAGGCACAGTAAAAATGACTTTAAAATATTTCTTGTATAACAACTCCTAGATCAAAAGGCATTTTTATGAAGAATATTCCTTTTCTATCAGTTAGGGTAAAAGCAAAAGACAAAGAAAAAATAGCCTTTTAGTTTTATTGGTATGGTTAATTTTTGGAATCTGGATCTAACTCCATTCTCCAGTCCAATAGAACAATTAATCCCATAACAGCTGTCTGAGAACAGAAGTTTGAGAAGAAGGGACCTTTTAAAAAGGAAATCTTATCTCAACATGATTTCTGTTCAGAACCGGGATCATTCTTCCACCAACAGTTTAGTCATCACTTGCACAAGTTGAAGAATGATTTATTTTCTGAATGGCCCCAAATTAAAGGACTTGACAGCCTCCGGGTTCTTCCCCACATCTGTTGATTTCAGAATTATCTGGGCAAGCAGAATTTGGCGCCAGTCAGCGCCTGGTGTCTCCGCCACCACTAACTGCTCTTCCCCTCACAACCACCATACCTCCTGTCTCCTCTCCAGAGCCAGCTCTGTCAAAAGCCAGGAGGCTTCAGAGAAAGGCAGACTCTTGAAAGTCACCGTGTGCATACAAGCAGCCAACAAACACATGAAAAAATACTCAGCCTCACTAATCACCAGAGAAATGCAAATCAAAGCAATAATGAGATACCACCTCACACGGGTAAAGATGGGATCAGCAGACGCTGAAACTGCTCGAGAGGAGAAAGAGGGGAGCACGTGGGCACCTGGTCCGCTATCAGGGGGAGAAAAGCCTAAACTTCACCTGCATGCAACTTACTTATGTAGTAAATCCTCACGTGTACACCACAACTCTAAAATAAACAAACAAACAAACAAACAAACAAGGTGGAATTCTAAAAAAAAACCCCAAACTCTCAATATTTGTAGGACATATACCTAGAAACCATCCTTGTTTTATTTGGGTTAAAACGGAGGCAAATGATTTCCATTCTGCCTTTAAGTTGATTAAACTCCAGGTAACAAAACTCACCAGGTGTAACAACCTCAAAAGGTATAATAGCTCACAACACAAATAGTGCGTCATGAAATTATTATTTATGGTACACGACTACCTGGGTTTGAATATTATAGAAATCACAGAATTTCACTTTTAAGATGAAAAGATCATTGGACAAAGACCTCATCTGATACAGCCGCTTGTCTAGTAGTCCTGTTAGATGCCTTCATTAGACAGATGTTCTATTGTCATTTCAGTGAATCACCAGGCAGCCTCATACAAACAACAGTAGTTGCTATTGCCCTAGGCCTCATATCTGGTAAAGTTTTTATCCCCGAAGGCTTCAGATCGAACAGTATAGGTAAATATCTTATTTTTTAAATTTTAAAATTGTTATTCTAATTAATTCCTTAAAAGATTTTAAAAAGCAAAACATGATTTCATTCTCTTTCAGTCTCAAACCCTCATCCATCCCCAATTCACAAATATACACATATTGCAAATCATGAAGCAAAATGAATACCCTAACAACGTAAGTGTTGTTTTTGAGTTTGTTATAATTTTAGAAAAGAATGAGGGAACACCAGAAAGAAAAAAAAGTCACATTTCAAATGTTATGTGTACCATTCGAATTATTGTCTTGTAGCTGAAACTACACATTCAAGAATCAATTCAGCTGCATACTTTGTTAAAAAAAAATCTTGCTATGAGTATACATAGGATTAGAGGCCCATAAATTTGTAGTAGCACATCTCTTTAAAAAAAAGAATGTATGCACACACCGAGACTTAGACATACATTGTGCATTGACCTCTGGCTTTTCATACTTCCACAGATTAAACTTCAGTGTAGTTCTGATCTAGGCCTCTGAGGCAGATTTCAGGAAACAGAGTTTTGGTTCAAGGTTGATACAATAAGTTGGAGGTTCTAGTTTATTTCTTTTAACAATAATTTATTTAAATCCGTATTTGAAAAAAAAAATAGTGAGTTTTTATTTTGTGCCAAGCCTTTTGTCTTCCTCCCTCCCTCTTCCTTCCTTCCTTCCTTCCTCATTCTTTCTCTCTCTCTCTTTATTTCTCTCTCTTCCTTCCTCCCTCCCTCCATCTCTCTTTCTTTTCCTAGGGATAGAATGATCAGAAGGCCCATGTTTGCCATTTCTGTAGAATTTGTATTCTTGTTCAACACTTGGTCAGGAATAAGTGTAATTGGGGAGGGTGGGGGAAGGGAGATTTTATTGAAGTAAGTTGACGTCTCATCTTCACAACAGAGCACAAATTTCTAAGTGGTGACAAATATCGCTTTTATGAAAAAGACAAATAAAATGCTTTAGATTTATTACTCATAAAATAAGCAACATGGGGCCTTTTTGTTTAACTGTGGCCAAGGACAAAGATAACAAATGAAGTTCTATTTGTTTACTAAAGGGTTGCAGGCCAACTGACAATTGCTTTTTGCTGTTTCATCTGGTGACATATTTGAAAAGTTACTTGAATGCCCAATGGAGAATACCCAACTTATTTTACCCCTCAAGCAGAGCTTGTTCAATTCTCTGTGTCAGAACAAATCTCCAACAAGGCTCATAGATTACCAACACCACCCGACAAACACACATACGTGCACCTCATGTATTTTCAAACCCAGGGCTCTGATTTTCTTTCTTTTATTGTTTGATCACTTTGGTCTTTTTAACCTATCCTGACTTAATGTGTATGTTACTAGAAAAAAGACCTAATACACAGGTTTTTATGAGAAATATAAATTCAAAATGCATAAGATGCCAGATTCTAGTATAAAGCTGTCATTTAGCGTTTGGGAATTCACAATATGCTAATTGCTTCTCAGAACATAAGAAGTCATCCTGTTTTCTTTGCAACTCAAAAGTCAATGATAAGTTCATCCTGCCTTTGGAAGATAAGGCACATACACATATTTTCTTTTCTTCAATTACATGAATCAAGACCTAAACAAAGTCTCCTGAAATAAAATCAACGTACATTCCTTGTAAAAGAAGGGATAAGAATGAGTGCAGTCCTTTGGCAGCTTAGAAAGTATTTCACTCTTCAGAGGGCATAAGTGTGAACAGTGGCAGATAAAATGAAAGCAGAAATTCTATGAAAGGGTACCTTGGTACTTGAACCAATATACCATGTTCTGTTCTTTGCTGAAAATGTTCTTGGACTTGGTCTAATCTGGTGCTCCAGTTACATTGTAGTTTCTCTTATATACTCTCTTAGCAGTACGGTGGCCAAAGAAGCAATGGCCAAAACTGTTAGACATTAGGTCAGTGAATAAGAGTCTGTAAATCAACAAGGTGAGTTTTCATGCTATATTCTTCTTTGTTTCAGCTAGGTTACCTGCATCGATCAATATTAGAGTTAGATGAGATGGTACACTTATACAGTACAAGCTTAAGTTTTTGACTTTTTCATTAAACCTCTGTCCCAAAATGGTCCTGCAGGTGAAGGTATAGTTATTTCCCTTCTTTCTTCCTATGTAAGGTATTTTCCTAAATGAAGCAATTTGAAGACTAATCCTAGTTTAGAAATTATGTGACATTAAACAATAAAATGAATTAAGGATATGAACTATTTGACAAGTCTAATTCTGTCTAAGATATGACTGGCCTCTTGGGTTTAATTTTTAAAAATCAATGCCATAGAGAGAACATCCTGTTCCTCCACTGCATTAAAAGAAAATAATCCCCAAATTCAAAATCAGACATTTAGAAAATGAATTATCTAGTAAGGTGCAAGTGAATTTTAGGGCATATTTCCTACAAACAAATCTATTCCATGAAAATTGTGAATTTGAAATAACAAGGATATTTTTCAGAGCACATTCATTTATGTCAATTTTCCTTCCAGTTAAGGAGTTTTTCTGGGTTCATATGAAAGTATCTTTTCCACAGAATCTAGGTATTCTCCACCCCCTTTTAAAGAAACAAATAAAAGAAAATAACTTTAAAAAGTAAAATTTCTCTAGTAAGAACATAATTCCAAGCCAGTTTACACTTCTAAAATTAAAAATAATGCTGCTTTTGGATTTTACATGTTTGGGTTGGCAAATTCTGTGTGTTATAGAAAATCACAGAACTTCATGGACAACTACGGTACAAGTACAAAGGAGTGGTGTAATCTGCTTAAGCCTTTTTCTTTTAAATTATTTTCAACTTGTTAGTTTTTTGTTAGCGGTCCTGGTAGCCATGATGGTGGTGGTTTGTTGTTTATTCTTGTCAGAGGAAAAAAAAAACACTGCATTTATAATTCTTTCTCAAGTCATATGAGAAAAGGTGCACCGTGCGACCCACTTGTCTGATTCTTATGTCTGATTCCAATGTGTGCCACCTGATGGAAATTGTATTGGGAGCTAGTGGGTGGGGTCACAGGGAGGCACTTTCAGTCATGACTTGCCAGAGCTTGAGGAGATGACAGGAAGGGGTGCCAAGAAACTGATGTACTCATTTTTTTTTTTTTTACTAGTTAGATAAGTATCAATGCCATGGCCACCAGCCTCAATTGTTATTTGAGTTATGAAGATTTAACAAGTTTTACTCTCTCATTTGCCTACGTATCATAACATGTCCCAAAGTTATTACACTTGGACTTTGGTGAATTTATTTTTATTTCAACTGAAATAAAACTATTAATTAATTTTCTATAAAAACAGCTGCTAGTATAATACAAGGAAGATTAAGGCTATACTTGACTTATTTACATTGTCTATAACCATGGAGCATAAAGTATAGCATTAGGTTTTTCTTCCATAAAAATGAGTTTGTGTACACCTATGAAATTTATTTTCTTTTACATCTTTTTAAGTCTGTAGTGTTTCAGGAAGTCTAATATAAACCTATATACTTTAGATAAATTAAAATTTAAAGATATGATTTAACATTTGAGGTTAAAATATGGATGTGTTTTTATTCTTCACATATATCATTTAGGTTCAATCTCAGTGGCAGATTAAAACAGTGAAAATCAATAATTTGGCCATGTCTTTTGAGAATTAGTTGGAGGATTTTAAATACTCTATAAGTACTTGAGTGAGGAGCTCTGCACCAGAATCTTGAGTCTACAGCATTCAGCAATTTAAAGTTACTGGAGCACTTCACAAATTGGAATTCCAATTTGAAAGAATGAAGGTCTCCTAAAAACCTGAAGCACTCCAATAATTTTAAATTATTTTCTACTTTGTAAGTTCAGAGTCCCCACTACTTATAAAAAGAGGCACTTATAACAAAAAGGAAAGTACTCCAATAATTTCAAATCACTGTGTATAGTGCAGGGCAGTTTTAAGGCACTGGAGTACTTATAAGTTTTCCCATTTCATTTGAAGGTTTTCATTTTAAAGCAGGCTTTATAACAATTCAAAACACATGAAATAATTTCAAATTTAACCAAAACTATGGCAAACTAATGGAATGCTTATAGTTAAAGAAAAAAATAAGATCATAAAATAATGTATATCCTCCAAAATGTAAAAGGAAGTTAAACTGTCCTATAGATTGTTTAGTTGGCATTAAATAGTAGGATTTGGTAAGGGAATAACATTCATATGACAGTAATACTTTATTTTTAAAGTAATAGCACAAAAAGTAGCTGCTGAATTTTATAAGGAAAGATTAAGAAAAAAAAGATCTCTATACTGAGGCTTAATGTTTCATGTAGTGGTAGACTGGAGTCAGTTCATACGGGCTCATGAGAATCGACTATGCACTTCTCTTTCCAGTTGTGTATTGTTTGACAACGCTATGCTGGTAGCTTGAAATCAGCTATGATAGGAGTAAAATAGTCACTTGGTGTGAGATTACGTGAATAGGGAGGGTGGGGCATGGGGGTCATGCAGTTTTTGGTCAAAAATTACTGAACACTCAGGCTGGTGCATTGTCACGGTGGAAGAACCAGTTATCTGTTTGCCACAACTTGGGTTGTTTCTTCTGTAATTGTGATATAAACTTCTCAAAACTTCCAAATAAAAACTTTGGTTGACTGTTTGATCTGGAGGAACAAATTCTGAGTGTATTGCAAGGAATTCACCCTCCAAAAGATAATTCCACTTTTCTTTTTTTACTTCCCTCTCATATAAGTGAAAACATGCATATTCAATTTTCTGTTTCTGTGATAACTAGCTTAGAATAATGGCCTCCACCTGCATCCTCATTGCTGCAAAGGACATGATTTTGTTCTTTTTTATGGCCATGTAGTATTCCATGGTGTATATGTACCACATTTAAAAAATTCAGTTTATCATTGGTGGGCATCTAGGTTGGTTCTGTGTTTTTGCTCTTGTGAATAGCGCTATTAATATACAAGTGCAGGTGTCTTTTTGGTAGAATGATTTATGTTCCTTTGAGTATGTAACCCGTAGTCGGATTTCTGGGTCTAATGATAGATCTACTTTTGTTTCTTTCTTTGGAGAGTCAGTTGTTAACATTACTAGCATACCTCTAGTTATCTCCAATTTATTTCCATGCTAGAACTTTTCAAGTATAAGGTGACTCCCTTAGGTTGCCTCAATTAGTGTGGGGATAACAGTTGTGATGAAAAAAGTAAGGGGGAAACGATCCATGGGCGACAGAAGAGTTCAAGCCAAGTGGGGAGGGCAGAACTAAACAGTGAGGAACTAAGAGCATCCCTGAAATGACCACTGGAAGTCAGCATTCCTAGATCTCAGGCCATTCTCAGTTCCTCGGAGGTAGGAGGTAAGACTGGAGCTTCGGACTCCTTCCCCAGATTCCAGCTTCTGTGAGCAGTTCTGCATGAATTCTCTTGTCACAGACTGGTTTCTTCACGCTCCACGCTGCAGCTCTTCTCTGTGCTGTCATACATCCTTAAGTGTGATGTAGCGTCCCTCACAAGTATTTCCTATGCAGCTCGCAGGAAGCCTGGCTGCCTCATGAGTGCCTCTGTGTGTGTGTGTGTGTGTGTGTGTGCCTTCTCATTTTCAGTCTTTGCTGCGAGAGAATTTGTTTTCACATTTTCAAGTCACTGTGACAGAGGTTGGGAAGTCTGGTGAGCCAGTTGCCATGAGGAGTCTCTGCCATGAAAGTTTTCTTATTAGAACCACTGAATTTTATACAGGTAATTTTTTTTTTTTTTTTGAGAATCTTCTCTAGGAATTACTGGGAACAATGCTAACTAATATTATCCCTAAACACAAGAAATGGTCAATCTTGTTGATTATAGAATACCAAGCTGACTAATTATAGTAAAAAGTAAGGTAAGTAACATAGAAGAGTGATAAAGATTGTACTATTAATTTTCAAAGAAGGGAGAATGTATTTCTGGCTACATGAAGGAATGTTCCAGATAACTCATTTTAAGTGACCTTCGCAGATGATAATCATTACTAAAACAAAGCTTAAGAAGGTGACCTTCTAGGCAGAAGGCAGAAGGAAGAATCTGAAAGCTGTTGGAAAACCACTCTCCATGGGCGTGTTGTATTTTTGCATGTCTTGGGGGCAAGTAATAGATGGCCATTTTCTCCCCTCAGCCATATTTCCAAGATAGAGATAGCCTCTTTCTTTTGGAACAAAGAACAGAGGTCTGCCCTGTCCATTATTACAGATTTGGATTCCTTAAACTCAGGATTCCCCTCTGGTAATACCATCCACTTCGTGTACAGGTATCATTTTCCTGGAACCTGTATAAAGTGGGGCTTGAAGCTGCCACAGATATGCTGACACTCTGGCTCCTTTTGCAGCTGATGATCAGCTGTCCTCAGTCTCTGACCCATGTTCCTTCAATACGGTCTCAGCATCCATGAACCTATAGTCAGGCACCTTGACGGACTACAAGCAAGTGGGGGAAAAATCTCAGATTCTTCAAAGTTCCTGATGGAAGTGAGACACAACAGACCATGCTGTGTATATAGGCTATGATAGAAGGTCCCAGAAGGAGTTCTGGGGAAATGCTACCAGGAGTCACTCAGTATTTGATGTCAGGGTGAAGTGTCTGTATTTAGTTAAGTCGTCAATGCTGAGCCAATGAGAAGGCTTTCGGTGAGAGGAGTGGTATCAAAGGCAGTTGAGAAAGGTTAATCTGGTGGTGGCACACGCATAAGATTGACTTGAATGGAAAGAAGACACATCAGGAAGTTTAGAGAAGAGAATACTACTGGAATAATGTTGCACATGTAGTTCAGGTCTTGACTAGAGCAGCATCATGGGAAGGAAGAGGGGGCCTGATTTGAAACCCAGGGCAGAAATGGAATTTTCAGGGAAGAAAAACAGAGTCAGAGATAATTCCACAGTATGCTTGAAATAGCCTACATGTCTGACTCAATAATCCTGTTTTGGGAATCGAACCTAAGGAAACAATTCTGAAATGAAGACAGAGATTTATATACAAAGTATATTCATATACAAGTATTATTTATTAAAGTAAAAAATTAAAAGGTACTTAAACAGTCAAGATTTAGGAAATGATAAGAAAACTATGCAATGGCCATGCACTTACAATACTTAGTATCAAAATTAAAATATATATTTTAATGAAATATATTTTATTGAATTTTTAAAATAAAGACACCTAAAAAGCACAGAAGTATGCTTATTTGATAACGTCTATGAAATGAAGCAAAAACAAAACTTTTAAAAATAGTTTCATCTCAATTGTATAAAAATTTTCAAAAAGTTCAGTGGGAATTTGGCTAATAATTTGGTAATAGAATTATGGCTATTTCCAACTTTATATGTCTTAATATCTTGGATACTTTTATAATGCATATGCTGTTTCATTTAAAAGTTTTTAAGACAAAACTTTAAAAATGAGTTAGGAATTCCACCAGTGTGACTAGGAAAATATAGTTTTTATTTAAAAATATAGAAATATTATGAGGAAAAGTAAATGTGATGGATATATACCATGAATAAAACATTAATAAAAGTAAAATTTATTTTATTTAAAATAATGAGGGCTTTGTGATTTTCCAGTAAGTGACAAGATACTTTTCTCCAGTTCTCTGAAACCTTCATTCTATCAGCTACAATATTTCTACATGAGGAGCTTGGATGACATTTTGAATGGACAAATTCCCATTCTCCCATGTCCTCCTGCACTCTTTGTCTTGTCCTCCTTTGTCTGCCCAGGAATAAAACCCTTTGGGACTCTCCCATGTTTGTCTCATTTGCCTGGCTCCTCTGACTGACTCGTAGGAACCCGAGTTGTCTCACATACCATCCCATCCCCTGTCATGATTCATTCATTATTCTCTCACTCCCTCTTGGTCCTGCTCTCTGCTGGGTAGAGACAAAGAGTAGTAATGACTTACAATCAGATTTAAAAAATCAATGCTACAAGGTTAATTAACTATTGTAATATCTCTTCCATTTACCCGATGCTTTAGTTGTCTAAAAATGCACGTGTCCATCATCATCTCCACACTGCCAAGTCACCAGGCTTTCTCACTGAGACCATTGCAAATAGTTTTCTTATTCCTGCCTTATCTACTAAGTGATCCAAAAAATATAAATTCGGAAGTAAATTAAAAAATAAATTAACAAACTAGGACATGTATTCTTCTGATTTAAAAAAGTATTCAGTGGCTTTCATGTTTCCTAGAAAGGAATTCAAACAACTCTCCTGATCCAGAGAGCCCTATCTGACCCAGGCCCTGTGTGCAACCCCTGTCTTTTTGTTCACTGCCCTCTGCCACTCAGTGCCGTCCAGACACACTGGCGTCTATTCAATTCCATCTGAGGCCTCTGCTCTGTCTCCTCTCTCAGCTTGAAGTGCTTGGACTAGATCCTCATGTGGTAGGCTGCTGTTCACCAGGAGGCCACAGCTCCAGCGTGGCCTCCAGCTTCTCTGACAACACAAAGCAACCCTCTCATGGTTCCTCTCTTGCTTATCCTCTGTCTTTCCCTCCACTAGGAGAAATGCTCCCCGATAGAAGGGGTCATCTGTATGATCCCTGCTATACCACCAGAGGTAGGGCATGATTAGGTTTGATTGCTCTGTAGCATAAAAGACTTAAAATACCAGTGGTTGTGGAAAAGTAAACATTAATCCCTTTGTCACATAAAAGAAATGTGGGGATAGGTGGTCAAGGGTGGTGTGGAAGTCCTGTGGCCTTCCTGGGAATACAGGCTCCAATCTTTTTGCTCCAGTGACCTCACCACACAAGTTCAACTTCAAGGTCACACTATGGTGAACACAGCTGCTGTAGCTCTATTCATGAAGTACAAGACTTCCAGGAGATATTATATATATATATGTTATATATGTTATTTTATATACACATACACACACACATATATATATATATATATAAATAAAACTTTCCTTGCATTTCAGAATTAGTCATATGGCCATATCTTACTACAAAGGAGGTCGGAAAATGTGGCATTTACTCTGCATGGCAATGTTCTCAAAATCAAACATTAAGGTTCACTACTGAAGAAGAAGGAGAAAATAGATATTGGGTAGCAACACCTACTAGGTATAGGATTATGTAGACTCTGCAGTTCATTGGAGTGATCAAGGGCTCTTTTTTGGACTCTCTATTCTTTCTTTTTTTTTTTTTTTTTTTCGAGTTGGAGTCTCACTCTGTCACCCAGACTGGAGCAGTGGCCTCTCCCGGCTACTGCAGCCTCGACCTGCTGGGCTCCGGCGATCCTTCCACCTCAGCCTTCCAAGTAGCTGGAACTACAGGTGCGTGTTACCACGCCTGGCTAATTTTTTTCTTTATTTATTGTAGAGATGAGGTCTCGCCAAGTTGCCCAGGCGGGTCTCGAACCCGCGGGCTCAGGCAATCCACTCACCTCAGCCTCCTAAAGCGCTGGGATTACAGGCTGAGCCACCGAGCCCGGCTATTCTTTCTTTAGGCTATGAAGTAGTAGCCAGATAGTTGCCTATAGCTCCTTTGTTTACATTCAGGGAATGATAGGGAGAGAGGCAACATCTCAATAGAGAGGAGAAAATATCTTCTCTAATCTCATCTGTCATAACTGAACCAACAGACATATCCAGGAAATGAAGGGAATGAAGTCTGATTGGCTTGGGGTTAAATCACATGCATCTTTATAGAACCAAAAGTTGGGTTATTTGACCCCAAAGCAAATGGACTATGGGTAGTAGCTGCAGATACCTAATGGGCAATCAGAATGGCTACCGAGAGCCGGGAGTGAAAGTTGGCAAGTCATTTGGGGGGCTGCAGGGTTTTCTCAATTCAAATCATACAACATATACTTTTGAGTAAAAAGAAGGATACTTTCTAATTTTCTTTAATTTCTTCATCCTTGTCCCCATTAACTAAAATCAACTCAAGTTCAGGAACTATACTATCCAATATGAGAACCATTCATCATCCGTGCCTATTGACATTGGAAATATATCTAAACAGAGATGTGCTATAGTGTAAAATACACACTGGAATTCAAGGACTTCATAGGAAGAAGACAATGTAAATATCTTTTAAAATTGTATGTTGATTACATGTTAAAGCACTAATATTTTAGATATACTGGGCTAAATAGGATATATTACTAAAATGAATAATTATCAGAGTTAGAATTATTAAATTAAAAATACTTTTAAAACTTTTTAATATAGAAGACTACAAATTACACATGTGACTCACATGTTTCAAATAGGTAGCAATGAATGAAAAGACTTTTGATCACGTTCTAACATGTTATCATACATGAGTGCACCATTTTGACTTCCTCTAACTTTAAACAAAATTGAACCACGTGCAACTGGCAAGCTCTGATTCAATCCCTGAATACCCTCCCTCTACTCACTTCCCCAGCTCTTGCTCCAACGACATCTTGTCCATAAAGCCTTGCCATAATTTCTTCCCAAACACAAATCATATCTTCCCTTCCTCCAGTGCTATACAGCCTTAGTTGTGCAGTTTTATGGCAGAAAACATAGTTTGCCATATATTAGAGTGAATTGTTTGTATATTTTAATATCTGTATGAACTTCATGATTTGTTTTATGGGGAAAGGTAGTGGTTCTGAATCTTTGTATCTTCCCTTTATTCCTTGACTGTGATAGGAGTTTAAATATCTGTGGATGACAGAATATATAGTGCTTCTGCGAGAAACCAAAGGGACAGATAGGCCTATTCTGGAAAAAGGCCGAGAAATAGTGAGTTCTGGAGAAAGAGCACCGGCCAGGAGAGCTTTTGAAAGTGATGAAATACTAGTTGTGTGGCATAAAGCAATAGAATACCTTCTGAGAAAGCAAAAGTATGCTGTTGAGAATCCACATCATTCAAACAGTCTAGATCTAGGGGCTTTTTAGCAAATGGTTTGTTTTCAACATACACTAGAACAAAAATGTTTCAAGAAATAAGTCTCAGACTTGGACTTATTATAAAAATTTGGAAAATTACTTCTGAGTGTCTCAAAGCAATTCAGTCTAAAATACTAGTAAAATGTTCGTGACATTTCAACTTTCTGGGGTCTCTTGAGAGCAGGAGTTAAGAAAATCTATTCAAAAGTTCTCCTCAGGGTCAACTTCCCGTCATTAATGGTACTTGGAACTACGAGTACTTCCTAAAACCTGAATTGTCTTCTTGAACTGACTTTCTGGTAGAATTATTAGGTTTCAAGATTGCACCAGAGAGCCTTTAGCCAATTTTAAGTTTTCCTGCGCTTAGCTGGCCAAGGACCTCCAGGCTGTTAAGACTAAATAGCGGCTGTGCATGATAATCTAATTCAAGGTCAAGCAGTAAACTATCATCTATCAGGCCACAGTTGCCAGGAAGAAGTTCATGAGCATTAGAGCATTAGAAAAGGTTGAATCTTCCTGAGCATTTAAATGGGAAACCAGTCATTATAGAACATTATTCGTTAGTTTTTCCTCAGAAGATCTTATTTACATTTAAGGCCAAATCTATTATCTTCAACAGATGCAACTTGTGTTTTTGCAACACCCTGGATACCTATTGTATTTAGTTTACTTAATGCCATATTTTGCAACTAAAGTGTTTTAGATAGCTTTTAATTTATTTAATTTATGTAATGCCATATTTTATAATTAAAGTGTTTTAGATAGCTTTTAATTTATTTACTGCATTTAATTTATTTAATGCCATACTTTGTCACGAAAGCATTTGGAGACAGCTTATAGTGTTTTAAGGCAAGATAAATTTAAAATAAGTAAGATAAATTGGCAAATAAAATAAGGATAGGTAAGTAAACTTTAGTGAGAGGTTACATTGAGCACAGCATGCATGCCGTGAAGATCTATGTGTCTGCTAGATGTGAACTACCTATTTCAAAATAAACTGCAATTCTCATAGTCAGTTGTAAAATGAAGTTGTATAATGAAGGTTTATAATAAATGGGCATTTGTTTTTCAATGCCATCTATCAATCTGATCTAGTTTTCCTCTTTCTAATCATTTGGCCGCTTTTAAGGTCTATTTGTCCCCTAGGCAGGGTGACTATAGAGGAACTATCTTTTTTCCCTGCATCAACTTCCATCTGCTTTCTTTATTACAGCAGATATTTATTATATTATTAGAAAAAGTCACTGAAAGTGCATCCCCTTAAAACACATCAAATTTTCATAGTAAATATTATAAAACAACACTAACAAATCAAGTTAAATTGAGACATTAGTAAAAATAAATGTCTGATATAATTTGTTTGTTTGTATTTTGGATACTGGGTCTTGCTTTGTTACCCAAGTTGGAGTGCGGTGATGCAATCATAGCTCACTGCAACCTCGACCTCCTGGGATCAAGCAATTCTCCTGCCTAAGCCTTCCTAGTAGCTGGGCCTACAGGTGTGTGCCACCATGTCCAACTAATTTTTTTTAATTATTAATTTTATAGGAATGAGGTCTCCCTATGTTGCCCAGGCTAGTCTCAGATTCCTGGTCTCAAGTGATCCTCTGTCTTTAGCCTCCCAAAGTGCTGAGATTATAGGTGCAAGCCAATGGGCCCAGCCTACATGTTTTGTTTTAATAGCTTTGTTTATAACTTAACCTTACATAAACTCTTATTAGACTAAATTGAATGCTGCTTTTTCCAACAATAATTTAAGAGAAGACAAAATGACATCCTGTCAACAATTTGGCATGATAGGACTATTTCTACAACATTACTTTATGAAACATTATGCAATCACATGCTGCAAAATTTGAGTTTGCAATTGAGCTGCATTAAAATCAAATTTTAAGTTGAATATTTAATATGAGCTATAATCAGTGAGAGACTGACTAATAAAACGCTTTGATCAGCCTGATTCTAAACTATGCAGCAGGTCTTACTTTCAGGCAATATGGTCAGGTAAAGAAATTTAGAAAAGACAATTTCTTTCCTAAAATGCCATTTCTCATATGAGCCTCAATTCTGCATCTAAGTTCCAGAGACTTAATTAATCATAGTGTGAGTAGATCATACACCGTTCCTCATTCTGAAATGCAAGGTCATTCCCTAAATCCAACTCCCTCTCAGCTATCTTTCTGTGCTGGGCACACAAGAAAGATTCCAATGGGGTAGAAAACCCCTCGGGGCTGCCTGCGAGTATGAGCCATCTCACTGCTAGTCCCCTGCCTACAGGCTCGTAGGTGACTACGAGCTCTGTATTCCTGGCTAGGGCCCTCTATCCCACTGGTGCAGGCTCAGCAGGTGATCCACTGTATAGACAGGCTGCTTATTTTTCTGGAATGCCTTCAGGAATGTGGCACACGTCCCTTCTGTTCTACACCCCCAGATACATCTGGGGAAGTGTATTAGCCTCTCAGGACATTATTTAGAATTGGTGTAAGAAAAGACACCCAGAAAAACTCAAACCCCTGGATTTAGATATTTGGGAAAGAGTTCCAGGAAGAAACCATGGAAGATCCTGGATGGATGGAGATGATATCTAGGGTAACCTAGAGAAGGATGGTGGGGGGGGGGTGTGAGCCAGAAACGAGGGTCGGCTTTATGGAAAGACAGCTCTGTGTATACCTGAGTTTTTGTCCTGAAATGTGTACCTTCTAAAATACTTACTTAATTATGTCACTTGTTGTTCTAAAACCTTTAAGGGCTTCTTACCAGATGCACAATGGAGTTCATACTCCTCATTCTGGTTCTCAAAATCCATCTGATTAGGCCCCAAGCTTCATTTTGAGTTCATTCTCTCTCTGTACTGCAAGCTACAAATACATGGATCTATTTGCCAATCTGCAAACATATCCAGAGGCATGCTTCTACTCAAGCTGCAGTCTATAGAAGTTGTGTTGAGGCAGCAGTCAAGGGCCCAAGAGCTTGGGAAGAGAGGAGCTGGTTTTCTGCTCTCTGAGAGTCAAACCCTGAATAAATACACAACAGAAAAAAGATGCAAAGAAGCTACACAACGTCTTCTTAAAGGGACAAAATGTCATCAGACCAAGATTTGTATTTTTGGGGGGTGGGTGGTCTGATCTCATTTATTTGTTACTAAAAAATTTCTTATATTTGATTGAACACAGACTTGGAAGCAGGAACTTGCAGAGAGGACAGCTGAGTCCCTGGACAATCCATTTCCGGCATTTTTCTTTGGCCTCCTTTATCCTCTTGGCCAAAAGTCTAGCATATTCTGTGGCGTCTTCCTTGTTTTTCTTAATTCGCTGATTCTTCAGCGGGATACACCGGCATCTGTGTTGCAGGACACGTGGAGTAACAAGACATTGAGTCTTGGGTGCTTTGGCCCTAGGTTTCTTACTTTTGCTTAAGGACTTTCTTACAACATATTGACAACATTATCTTCTTTAGAGAGACTGAAAAGCTTGCAGATTCTGCTCTTTTGGGACCCAGACAATGAGGCACTGTAGTATCAGTCAGCCCAGGAATATCCCTCTCTCGCTCTTTTTTATTTTTCATTCGCAACAACTAAATTGAGAATGCTCAGACTGGTGTCCACAATCCTGAACAGATTTGCACTTTCTTCCTCCAGTTCTCCTTGGTCTTCAACAGGAATGCCCTTACTCAGTAGCAGACCGACCCAGTCATCAGTTAAGACACCCGCTTCATGGGAAGCCTTGTTTGTCATTCCCACCACTGATTTGGACCACATGACTCTTCTGTTCTTCACCCAGAGTACCAGCAGCAACTTCTGGGGCCATATGCTTTTCATAAAAAGCACAAAGTTTGGTTCCTCATCCACTTCAATGAGTTTCTGGCGGTCAGTGGCTGGGAAGGAGTTATTCAGTTTTATTTTGAAGCAGTTCTAGATTACGATTTGGACCTCAATTTTTAGCATGTATATCACCAAAGAAAAAATGTCTTAAGTCTAAAGCAGATTTTAAAAAGAAAATCAACAATAAAGCACTGAGAGTAAAGGAAAAGCCAGAGAGCAAACACTGCCTCAGTCCACAGAACTGATCGAAAAGAGCCCTACAATCACTGATGGCGCATAACTAAGTCATTTCTGTAATGAAGATGGATGGGTCGACTGCCAGGCCAAAGGACACAGGCCTAGTTATGTAACCTTTGTGAGAGTGGGATCTTTGCTTTTTCTCATGCACTGTTGGTTTCCTTGGTGCCCACCACAGGGTGGGGCACATACATGCATTTGATATTTGTTGGAAAATTAAGTATCATTCACTCCTACCGCTCTGCTTCTGTGTGCTCCTGGCAATCTTGTAATTGTGGTATGACTTTTCACATAACTTTGACAACAGGAGTGAAGGTACCCATCAGCAAATGATTGTGAATTAAACATTGTTCTAGTTTTCATATATTGGTTTCTTGTTGATGCATTTAAATTGAATCAATTTCCTATAAAACTGATGATTCCTAAAGGCATGAATACTTGAATTTGTAAGTGTCTGATGCTCAGAGTGAAACTGTATGACCTCATCAAGGTTCTGCTCACTGCTGGGTCTTTCTGAGAGGCCAAATGGTAGTTCTTAGATGACATGCCTCTACCATATTGCATGCCTTCTTTGAGCTACAAACCTACTGAGATGTTTGTTTTCATCACATTCACTCATAGGCCAGCCCCTCTAAGAAGTCTTCCCAAGGTTCCCTCCTTCTCTATACAGATTGCATACAAGACTTCCATGGTGTCAAAGGATTAAATAAAAGATCTGTTTCTCCCATTGTTAATGTGGAAACTAACAACTGCCTTGCTGAAGTGTGGTGAATATAATGTAAGATTCTATGTACACGGTAATGAGTGGTAGGTGTTGGTAAACAATAGCTGTTCTAAGTATTGTTTCATCAGTTTTTTGATATTTCTAATACTGCATTTCAAGTCAATTCATTTTAGTAAGCATGTTTTCAGTTAAAGTTCTTAACTCAAGACATTAAAATTTAACTTCTTGTACATCAGTTTCTTCACCTGCAACATAAATATAAAAATAATATCTCCCTCCTAGAGAGATTTGAATTATTTGTACATATTAAATGGTTAAAACAGTGTCTCATACATTTGTAAGCTCTCCTTGATTGCTAGCCATGATTACTAGTAATAGAGTTTATAGGAGAGAGATGCAAGTAAAGTATCATATTGTAAGATGAGGTACGCGAAAGAACCAGAAATAACCCAAGAAAACAAGGAATGGCTTTTCTTATGGCCTGTCAGAGAGGCTTTCTGGAAGAGGCAGAATTTGAGCTTGTATCTGAAGGCTGATTAAGGTTCACCAATCAGACAAGGACTTGAGGGTGCAAGGAAAGAATATCAATTCCAGGAAGATGAGTGGAGTCCAGAAGGCCATGGTGCGTTTGGAAAAGTAAATCAAGTGATTGCTATTGTTGGCATGTAAAGTGAGGCTGAACCTATGGCTATAGGGGAAGAGGACAGTGCCTGGAGATGACACAGAAGTGACAGATAGCTTATATCCTAAATAGTTTGGATTTTATCCTAGGATTCTTAACTTAGAGCTCCTAGTCCTCTATTGGGTTTAAGAAATGAGCTTCAGGGAGCCCATAAAGACCTGGAAATCAAGTAAAAAATCTTGTATCAGCGTAAATCTTAAGTGGGGAGCTGTTCAAATGCTTTCATCATATGTTGAAAAGGGTCTGTGTCCCCAGATTGAAGGAACACTGCTAGTTGTCAAGGTGGATGAGAAGTCTTTCCAACAGGATCAGGCGTGGTTTGAGAAGGTCCCTCTAGTGGCAGTGGGAAAGAAGGCTGACTGGAGATCCAGGAGGAAGAAGCCTTTGTAAAGCTTCCAGGAGAACCAGGGCCTGAGGGAGGAGGAAGGCATGGGGACGAGAGGATGCCCCTTCTGCACTTGGTAGTAGAATGACGCATTCATTCTTCCAGGATCTGTGGAGGGCTTAATCCGTGCCAGGCACTGTGCTAGCTGCCAAGAACAGAAACTCCCAGCCATGCAATGCTTGGAAACTAATAGAGGAAACAGACAATGGAAAATTATCTAATTATAACAGTGTGCTATACCTCCTTCTGAAATGGAAGTTTCCAGAGTTCAGGGACTGTGCCTTATTCATCTCTCCCTTTTCTAACAAGAAGTGCTCAGTTAATGCCTCTCTAATGGAACATGTATTTGAGTTGTTCCTCACCTGGTGACCCCTTTTGAGTGTTTCTCTGCCCTGACGGTAAATGCAACTATACAGGTTTCTAGGCTGGTGCTGAGGCCTGTCATCTTATCCTTTCATGACAAGGTCCTACTCAGAGAGGACTTTTATGCTTACCTAAAGTCCACAAGTCTCCAAGCAATGCATTCATCTATTCAGATTCTTCACGAAATCACTTCAGTGTCTGGGTAGGTGATTATATCTGCTTGACATTGATTCTACAGGTTTTTAGTCATAAAATTATTCCCACTGTGACCTTTTTTTTTTTAACTTGTCCAAAAAAAATGGCAAGAGTTGTATGACTAGTTCTGTCTTTCCTTTGGTCTCCCTTCATTTTGCAAACATGTTCAGTGCCTGCTGTGTGCCAGCACTGTACAAGTTTTGGGGTGGCAGGCGGAGATAAATGAAGCCCAGTCCTACTCACGGGCAGGTCTTTTCTTAGTGGGTGATGACAGATTCCCTGGCAGACAAGTTATCATGATCAAAAGAGCAGCTGTGTGAACAGGGGAAGAGACGGGTGACTCCTTTCACCTTGGGAAAAAGTACTGGGGAACAAAGCTGAGTTAGACAACACCTCACCTTCAGAGACCTGTCAAGATGGATGGTTCTGCCTATAAGAGAGGCAGGAAATCCTTAGGGAGGAGCAGACCCACTCCTGAAAGGCGTCTCACTGGGCACTTAGAAATACAAATCTCAAATCTGAGAGAAAGTCATGGCTGCAAGTAGAATTTGTTCAAATAACACAGTACCTGAAGGCACTACTTTGAATGTGTGGTGCACATGGTAAAAAGGCCATCAATGTTTTCAAGTATCAGTGGATTTTTTCCCCCCAGAATTAATGTAAAATAATTCTATATGAAGTATTGGTTGCTTAATTATTTTTAATTCAGGACTGTAGAAACCTGAGCTTCTTCCTTGAAAGGGTTATGCAGCATTTACAAGACCACCGTCTCTCTAACTCATCCTTAGATGATCTGATCTTGGCGTCTGGCACCTGACTGCCCATCTATTTCACTAGGGCTTTGGGTCACTTCAGAGTGGTTTGTTATAGCTATGATTCCCTGGCTGAACTGATTAGCATTTTCAAGGCCAAACTGAAAATATAGCTCTTCTCTGTCTTCGTTTTTTTTTTCATATGCTTTGCATGGTTTTATATGCGAGTTTTCTGAGTAGTATTTAACCTTTTCAATATCATGTACTTGG
This sequence comes from Tarsius wallacei, assembly GCA_963574415.1. Lineage (NCBI taxonomy): Eukaryota > Metazoa > Chordata > Mammalia > Primates > Tarsiidae > Tarsius > Tarsius wallacei. The sequence goes on along the minus strand of CAUYQG010065295.1, from coordinate 3,244 downwards.
CAGAGTCTTAATCATCCATCCTGTGGTAATGTGGAAAGGGGAGGGGGATACCTGGTGGCATTAGAGGTAGAGAAAAATTGCTTGGTTAAAGTAAAGGATCGGGTACTTGAAATGCTTCTGGACACACCAGCTAATGTTTTCACTGCTGTTGCTCCAGCTAAAGTAGTCGTGAGGAACAGCTGTACCAAGTGCGCTCCTATCTGGAAGTGAATGACCTGAAGCTGTCTCAGACTGATGTGATGCCTAATGGCTAGGGCAGCTTACTCCCTTCTCTCTCTTTGAGATGATTAAGAGAATTGATAACATGTTGAACTAAATGTCAGCCAAAATCAATAACCGGGAGGTAAGAGCAGGCTGAGGCGAGTGAATTTACTCAGACAAACAAGCAGGCGAAGGGAACAGAATCCCCCGCAGGCAAGGCTAAGCCGCCTCCTGGGTTTGTGGCAAATAATCTGAAACCCACTGTTGGAACTGGATGTCACCAATCCCAGAGTCTGAGAGGAAACGCTGACGGGTCAAGCAGGCTGCCTCTTGGGTCGAGGACAGCTTCTCACTGCAGGGTTTCAACTGAACTGACTAGTTTTTGAAAAATATAATTGAAGTACCACGTATTCCCATGCAAAAAAAAAAAAAATTCTATTAAAATATTTGCCAAGTTGGCCGGGCACAGTGGCTCATGCCTGTGATCCCTGCAGTTTGAGAGGCTAAGGCAGGAGGATTCTTAGCCCAGGAGTTCGAGACAAGCCTGGCCAACATAACAAGACCTTGTCTCCACAAAAATAAAAAATAAAAAATATTAGCCAAGTGTGATGGTGCATGCCTATAGTCCCAGCTACTCAGGAGACTAAGGCAGAAGGATCGCTTAAACTCAGAAGATCAAGGCTGAGGTGAGCCATGATTGTGCCACTGCCCTCCAGCCCAGGTGACAGAGTGAGATCCTGACTCAAAAATAATAAACAAATAAACAATTTTACCTATTTTACACAATATCTCACACTGTCAAAGTACTTTACCTATAAGTTTACATTAAAATCATTCCCTTCACTTTCTGAAATGCTGCTTCTTTTTTTTTTAAGATGTGGGGTACAAGTCAGGATTGGGTACATAAGTGGTCTACTTTTTAAAAATGTTGGTTCCTCTTTGAAATTTAAGTGATTGTGTCCTTGACTGCATATTAACCTGCTGGGTGGTCTAAACTTTCAGGGAGACAGAGGTGTTCGAATGTCTGTCCTTATGTATCTAGAGCCATCAGTTGCCTATAGCATGGGATGTCATTAGTGGCCAAGCTTAAAATATCTTCACTGATACTCTAGGCTGCACTCTTCTCTATCTAAAAGACGAGACAAAATCATGTTGGAACCTTTCGCAGGACTTAGCTCCTCACAATTCTAAACATAAAAGTTAATTATCTACACATAAAAGTCATCATACAGTTTTCTACAGTGGCTTCCTCACTGGTCTCATTTCCCTCTTCAGAACCAGTCCATACTAGATCCATTCATGACACACAGTTGCTTACAATTCTTTATAGCATAGGGTTCTCAGACTGTGGTCCCCAAATCAGCCCTATAACCATCACCTTGGCCATCAATGATGCTTGCTTCCTGGTATTCACGGGAATACAATATCCCTTTCCCATTGAGTGTGTGCTGGATTTAGTGATTTACTTCTGCCGAACAGAATATGGCAGATACAATAGTACGTCACATCCAAGACTAGGTTACAAAAAATCTGTGGCTTTTACTTTGGGGGCCATCCTGTGCTCTCTGGCTTCCCTCTGAGGGACACCAGCTCCCATGCGGTGAGGTACCCTGCAGAGAGGCTGCCAGGTGAAGACCTAGGGAGGTTTTCAGCAAACAGCCAGCACACAATTGAGGCTCTCCATTCAGCAGCTAAAGAGAAGCTAAGCTCTGCCAACAACTTCAGGTGAGATCTTGGAAGCAAATCCTCCTCCAGTCAAGACTTCATATGACACCACAGCCCCACTGACACCCTGACTGCAGCTGAATTCTTGATGCACAGATGCTGTAAGGTGATAAATGGTTGTTATTTTAAATTAGTACTTTTTGGGATGAGTTGTTAGATAGCCACAGATATCAGAGACACCTGGAACTTGTAAAAATAGCAAATTCTGAGAACCCATTCCAGACCTACTGAATCAGAACTTCTGGGAGGGCCCTGGCAATGAGTGTTTTAACAAGTCCTCAAGGCAATTCTAGGGCATGCTCAAGTTCTAGAGCCACTACTTGACAGGATGATGTCTTAAGCCATTAGTTGAGCCTACAGGGTCCTTTCCCTGCCTCTTTTTCACAAACCTTTGTTCTCTCATCTTGTGTTATTCATTTCTAAGATATTCCATTCCAACCAATTTCAGCAGCTGCAGCTGAAGAAGCATTAGCAGCTACTGACAGTCTTATTAGCTGCTAAAACTATGCTAGGTAAATTACATGCATTATTTCATTTATTAATTATCATTATTATAAAATAAGGGGTAGCTACTACCTGTTGGGTGCAGGCGGCATATAGAGCTTTATCATAACCACTCTCTGTGTCACAACTTATGAGAATTTCTTTACTAAACCCTATGGGATTGGTACTATTACTATTCCCATTTTACAACTGGGGAAAACAGGTTTCAGAACGATTAAGTAACTTGCCTGAGACCACACTGCTAGAGCCTGGTAAAGCCAAGATTTGACATGAGTCTGACTATAGAATTGGCATAGTGCATGCCGCCTCCCAGAACAGGCTCCAGTTTCTTGAGCTCCTGTGCTCTCTCAAGTCTCAGAGCCTCTTCCATCAAACTAATCTGAGATATCTTATTTTTATGGAACTATCTCTGAATCTCTCTGGCAGAGATACACACAAGTTCATTCATTCATTCAACAAATACTTATGGAAAGCTTATTATATGCCTGTAAACATTCCAGCTATTACAAATTTAGTACTGGAAGAAACAAAGGAACAGACAAAAATGATCACTTTGGACCTTACAATTTAGTGAAGGTGGGGGAAGAAACAGCCTGAAAAGAAATAATTTAAAAACACAGGCCGGGCTCCGTGGCTCAGCCTGTAATCCCGCGCTTTGAGAGGCCAAAGTGAGTGGATTACCTGAGCTCGTGGGTTTGAGACCCGCCTGGGCAACTTGGCGAGACCTCATCTCTACAATAAATCAAAAAATCAGCCGGGCATGGTAGCGCGTGCCTGTAATTCCAGCTACTCGGAAGGCTGAGGCGGAAGGATC
>CAUYQG010065293.1:0-14469 GCA_963574415.1 Tarsius wallacei | reverse complement strand
CGCAGGAAAAGCTAGAGGGAAGTTCAGTGAGGGCATTTCCTTTTCTCCTTTTATTGTTAATTTCCTTCAGACTAAAGAAAAGAAAAAAAAAAAAAAAAAAAAAACAGAAATAAGGGAGGAATTAGCGGTACAGGTGCATGGAGTGGTAAAATAGTATTGAAGGCAAATTGTAATAAGTTAAACATGTAAACATTTACATGATCCTAAGGAACCATGTGAAAATCTTTAAAAGTGGAGTAAGCTAATAAGCCAATAGTAAAAATAAAATGGAATCATTAAAAAAAAAAAAGTAGAAAGAAAGTAGAAAAATTGAGGAAAAAAGAGATAGGACAAACAAAAAACAAGATCAAGTAAAAAACTGAAGAATCCAAAGTTTTGCCTTACCTGTAAGCTAAAGATATGGCCCACCATGATTTCATGGATGTTGGTAGAAAACATGTGACATTTGGGTCAGAGGACAGTCTATCACTCACATCAAGGACAATGTCCAAAGTATCAGTATTTTTGCACCAGTTCACCAAATCCTATTCCCACACTGCAATGCAATGAAGGCCAAATGATACTGACATGCAGTGGGTTGTGTTATAACAGAAAATCCCTGAGTTTGGGAACGAAGTTTTTTTATGTGAGCAGTAGACTATATAGCTGTCCCTTGTTCTGAAGGCAGACACTACCTCTGTCTGCTAGATAAAAGATCCCTGAAATGATAGGCTGGAGCAAAGGACAGTCAGTGCCTCGCTTGCAAGACATACAGAAATGCAAAAGACTTATGGGGAATTGTCTCCTACCAGATGATATATTTAAACCAACCATATCGATAATTACATTAAAAGTAAATAATCTAAATACCCCAATTAAAAAGCAGAGATTGTCAGACTGGACCCAAACTATACACTAACTACAATAAACCCACTTTGTTCAGTAACACAGAGAATAAGTACATGAAAAATTAATAAGGATATAAGAGATCTGAACAACACTATAAACATATTTGACCTAACTGACATCTGTAGAACATTTCCCCTAGCAGCAGAACACACATTCTTTTTAGGTGCACATGGAATGATTACCAAGATAGACCACAGAGTGGGCTACAACAAGCTAATTTAAAGTAATTAAAGTCACACAAAGAAATCAGGAACAGAAAAATAGCTGCGTGGGTGGTCGGGTGTGGTGGCTCATGTCTACAGTCACAGCATTTTGGGAGACTGGAGCTAGGAGGATTGCTTGAGCCCAAGAGTTTGAGACCAGCTTGGGCAACGTAATGAGATCCCCATCTCTACAGAAGTCAAATTCAGCTAGGCATGGTGGCATGTGCCTACAGTCCCAGCTACCCAGGAGGCTGAAGCTGTGGTGAGCCATGATCATGCCACTGTATACCGGCCTGGGAAACAGAGTAACACTTTGACTAAAAACAACAACAACAACAAAAACCAGCTGGACAATTCCCAAACACTTGAAGACACACTTTGAAATAACCCATGCATCAAAGAAACTAAAAAAAGAAATTAGAAAATACTTCTAACTAAATAAAAATGAAAAAGCAACATATCAAAATTTGTCAATCATAGTGAAATGCTTATATTAAAACTATGAAATGTTTTGAATCACTAATCAAAGCTTCTATCTTTTTTTTTTTTGAGTCATACTTTTAGACTTAAGTCCCATAATTCATTGTTACTATTTTTTATTTAAGCAGTTACTGAGATTCACATTGTATACCTGCATATTGAGTTGGGAAATTCCATCTTTTTTGTCTTACAAATTTTAAAACTTTAACAAACTTTTGGATTGAAATAATTTTTTAGGTCATTCCTTCTGAAGAGTTGTGAGGCTGTTTGCCGAATGGATCTTTCTTGGCTTCTAGTTGAGAGCTTTTCATACGTAACTTTCTCATCCCCTCTTAGAGGAAACCTGAAGGCTGATTCCATTTCTGTATAGGCTGCTTCTACAATCTTGGCTAGAGTTCAGTGTCAGGGAATTAGCCGCAGGAAAAGCTAGAGGGAAGTTCAGTGAGGGCATTTCCTTTTCTCCTTTTATTGTTAATTTCCTTCAGACTAAAGAAAAGAAAAAGTACTTTCTGGTCTAGTCTTTATACCTTGTTTCAGCTCTAAGGTGTTCCTTTTTCCACATTCCATTGTTAAAACACTTTATTGTGACTATTCAGGGATTTCTAAAATATCACCCATAATCATGCTTTGTATAATAGCCATTTCCTACTATCCTCTAAGCTTTGTGCATAATATTTTATTGAGTTGACAAATCATAATTTATGAAACATTTCCTATGTAGTCTCAGCTTTTTCACTGTTAACAATTTATGCCAAAGTGAATATCTTTGTGCATCCCTTTTGTACCTCATAAAGTACATTTTTATGAGTGGGTGTCCATATTTTAAAACAGCATTTTTATAGTTATTATATATTATAAAAGTAAGTTTGAAAGACGAAGAAATTTGGAATGTATGTGCCCTGTGGGGAGTGGAATCTTATGACTTTCCCTAGAGAAAAGAAGGTAGGTTGAATTGATTATAGACCTATTGGAGATGGGTTATTGCAAAGAAAATGCCAAAAATTTGCTTATGAGGCTTTACTATGTTTTTTCTCAGAAATTAGTATTCAGAGTTGTTTTTTAAAACAGTCTACCCCTAGGTTGAAATTATATGCTCTTTCCTGTTGTAAACTGTTTACAAAGGTCTAAACAACGTATGTATGTGTGTGTGTATTGCAGAGACAACGCAAGAAGCATAAAAATGAGATGATACATAGCTCTTCATAAAAAGCCTGCACCTGTTCTGTACAGTTGCCACTAGCCATATGTGTCTATTGAGTACTTAAATTGTGGCTACTATGACTAAGGAACCTACTTTTCAATTTCAGAAAATTTATGAGTATGTTTGGAACAGCCTGGGTATGGGAATCTGCATTTTTAGCTATTTAATTAAACTTAAAGATCAAGTATTTCTGATGTAAATTTAGTATCCCAAATCACTCTATTGTGAGTATAAAATATATACATCAGATTTTGAAGACTAAGAACAAAATTGATACTTTAACAATAATTATAGCATGAAAATTATAATATTTGGATATAATGGGTAAAATAAAACATTAAAATTAATTTTACCTTTTTTTATGTGGCTACTAGGAAATTTTAAATTACATACGTGGCTCATATTGTGTTTCTTTTTTTTTTTCTTTTTTTTTGAGTTGGAGTCTGACTCTGTCGCCCAGGCTGGAGTACAGTGGCACACTGATGGTCACCCCAGTGTCGACCTGCTGGGCTCTGGTGATCCTTCCACCTCAGCCTTCCAAGTAGCTGGAATTACAGGCACACCACGCCTGGCTAATTTTTTCTTTAAATTTCTTGTAGACAGCTGGGCTTGGTGGCTCAGCCTGTAATCCCGTGCCTTGGGAGGCTGAGGTGAGTGGATTGCCTGAGCCCACAGGTTTCAGAAATTAGCCGGGCGTGGTAGCACGCGCCTGTAGTTCCAGCTACTTGGAAGGCTGAGGCGGAAGGATCGCCAGAGCCCAGCAGGTCGAGGCTGTGGTGGCCGGGAGCGGCCACTGCACTCCAGTCTGGGCGACAGAGTAAGACTCCAACTCAAAAAAAAAAAAAAAATTCTCATAGAGGTGAGGGCTCACCAAGTTGATGGGGCTGGTCTTGAACCTGCGGGCTCAGGCAATCCACTTGCATCAGCCTCCCAAAGTGCTGGAATTACAGGGTGAGCCACCAAGCCCGGCCTCATATTGTATTTCTTTTTTTTTTTTTTTTTTTTTTTTTTTTTTTGAGTTGGAGTCTCGCTCTGTCGCCCAGACTGGAGTGCAGTGGCTGCTTCTGGCCACCGCAGCCTCAACCCACTGGGCTCCCGGCGATCCTTCCGCCTCAGCCTCCCGAGTAGCCAGAATTACAGGCATGCGCTACCATTCCCGGCTGATTTTTTTTTTTTTTATTTATTGTAGAGATGAGGTCTCACCAAGTTGCCCAGGCTGGTCTCGAACCCACGGGCTCAGGCAGTCCACTCACCTCAGCCTCCCAAGGCGCGGGATTACAGGCTGAGTCACCGAGCCCGGCTTCATATTGTATTTCTATTGGACAATACTGGTGTAGATTCACAAGTGAAAAATCTTCACATTTTCGAAATGTTGCAAACACAGATAAGTCACTCTTTAATGCAAGATCTGTAGAGTCATTGGGACCAGAGAATTCATTGTTAGGAATATAGGAAGGGGAGCCAGGAGGACCAATGTGTGACCAGCTGGTTCTAGGCAAGAGGTGGGCATTGGCAGAGTTCGTTGCTTTAAAACAACTAGTGTCCTATTGAATGTATGAACTGACTGCAGTTACCACCAAACAACTGTGCTTTCAGCCTTCAGTTGGAGGTTGAAACTGTATGATGCAAGAAGTGTTAATTTTTTTAAAGAATAGACATGATGGTTGAAGAACAATAAAATGACAAAATTAGTGAGCAAAGTTATTAAATACTAAAATGAAAAGGACAGAGGATAGAATTAATAGCAAGACAGCTCAAAAAAATTCAAAACAAGAATTCTAAATATCAGATTCATGAGCCTTCCATGTGGATTCAGGAGCCAGTGAACCCACCTGAAATTATATTAAAATTTTGAGGGAATGTTCATTTATTAGGGGTATAGCATAAATAGCTTTCATTAGATTCATAGATGGTTTTCCTCTGCAATGGGCTTATCCTTATAGCTGTAGAAGGTAAAATGTAGGCTTCTACTCAAGATGCAGTAAGAGGGACTAGATTCACCCTGTTCAAAAGAAACTGAAAATCTGAACAAGATAAATGAAACAATGGATTTCAGACATTGGCTGTCAGACATTTCAGAACAATGAGTGTTCTCAGAACCATATGATGTTAGCTATATGATTGGTCTAACTTACTGTCTGGAGTGATTTTTTTTGTGTGTGTGTGGCATTTATTAATGCAGAAGGAAGGAGCCCAGGTGGAGCTCAAGAGTTTCCCTGAGTTGAAAAATTGAGAATCCAGAAAAATCAGAGCAAAGAAAGTTTTTAGAGCAGTGTACTAGAGAAGAGAAAGCTGAAGATATGCATGCACACTTTCCCCTCATGTCTTCTGCTGAGGATTGATCAGCACAAGCATGTGAGACAACAATGTAGGCAGGGGAAATCAACATCAAAAAGAAACAGTGAACACCCCTTCATATATTTTACAAAGTACTGGAAATAGTTCTCATTCCCACCGGTCACAGGGGAAAGTCCTCATACTTCACAGGGCATCAGAAAGAATATTTAAAAGGGCATTGCAGCCGGATTCAGTGGCTCAGCCTGTAATCCCATGCTTTGGGAGGCCGAGGTGAGTGGATTGCCTGAGCCCGCAGGTTCGAGACCCGCCTGGGCAACTTGGCAAGACCTCATCTCTACAATAAATCAAAAAATTAGCCGGGCGTGGTAGTGCACACCTGTAGTTCCAGCTACTTGGAAGACTGAGGCTGAAGGATCGCTGGAGCCCAGCAGGTCGAGGCTGCGGTGGCCGGAGTGTGCCACTGCACTCCAGTCTGGGCGACAGAATAAGACTTCAACTCAAAAAAAAGGGGGGGGGTGGCATTGCATTAGTAGTGAGACGAAATTAGCCTTAGACTAGGGTTGCTTTGGTCTTATCTAACAAAGCTTAAATGCAAACTTTGAAGGAAATTGGGACAAAGCTCAAGAATACCATAAGAATGCAAAAATATCTGACCCATCAAAGTGAAAATCTGTGTTATCCAACTGAAAATGATTAGGCATGAGAGAAGCAGAAAGATGCAGCTTCAATGAGAAAATGTATAGAAACACACCTAGAAATGACACACATGATAGAATTAATTGACAAGAATATTGAAAGAAGTAGAGGGATATTTGGGACATTGAAAGATTGACAAAAACAAGACAACATCAAACTTCTACAGATGCAGACTTCAGTGTCTGAGGTGAAAAATGCTGGATAAGATTAACAGAAGATTCAACGTAGAATAAAAGATTAATGAACTTGAAGATGTAGTGTAGAAGCAATTCAAAATTAAAGAGAATAAGGTTGAAAAAAATGACCAGGGTATCAGTAAACTGTGGGACAACTTTAGATGGCCTAATATTTGTGTTTTGGAGTCTTCAAAGGAGACAAGAGGACAGAAAAAATATTAGAAGATAATGGCTGAAAAAGTTTCAAATTTAATGAAAACTCTAAGCCCTTTACAGATCCAATGTACCCTATACACAAAGAACATGAAGAAAATTGTAACAAAACACATAATACTCAAAAATTCTTCAAACCAGAGATTGAGAGAAAATATTAAAAGTAATCCAGGAAAAGGAAAGGACATGTTACATATAAAGATAAGAATGACGGTATTTTTTTCATTAGGTACAATTCAGTTGTGAAGACAGTGGAGTAACATCTTTAAAGTATTAAATGAAAATTCAAACTCAAATTCTATACCCAGCAAAAATATCTCAAACACATAGGTGAAATAACACCTATTTCAGAAATACAAAAGCTGGAAAAATATATCACCAGCAGACTTATACCGCAAGTATTAAAGGAAAACCTTGAGGAACAAGGAAGAAGATACTAGATGGAAATCTGGTTCTAAAGAAAGAAATGAAGAGCAAAAACTTTTAAAAAATAGTTAACTGCTTTAAGGGAAAATTACTAAAATTAACCGTGGGGTTTATAATATATGTAGAATTAAAATGTATGACAAAATGAGAAAAAGACTAGAAAGTGGGAAATGGAATCTTATTGCTGTAAAATTTCTATCCTGTACATAAAGTGTTATGATACTTGAACACAGACTATAGTAAGTTAAAGATGTGATGTATAAGATAAATCCTAATCATAAGAAAAAGAACTAATTAGTGAACAAAGGAGATTGAATGCAGTCATTAAAAATTCTCAATCTGTAAGGTTGAGGCAGATAAAAGAAAACAAGATCTGCACCAAACTGAAGACAAATAGTTACACTCAGTGAGAATTGTCCAAACAGCCCACTTAATATCAGAGTGGGTAAAAAAGTGAGGCTCAACTATATGCTACTTACAAGACAGCCACTTTAAATATAAAAGATGCCGGGCTCGGTGGCTCAGCCTGTAATCCCGCGCCTTGGGAGGCTGAGGTGAGTGGATTGCCTGAGCCCGCGGGTTCGGACCCGCCTGGGCAATGGCGAGATCTCATCTCTACAATAAATCAAAAACTAGCCGAGCGTGGTAGCGCTCCTGTAGTTCCAGGCTGAGGCGGAAGGATGGCCGGAGCCCAGCAGGTCGAGGCTGCGGTGGCCGGGAGCGGCCACTGCACTCCAGTCTGGGCAACAGAGTGAGACTCCAACTCAAAAAAAAAAAAAAAATCTTAAGTCAGTGATCCGCCTGGGCAACTTGGCGCGACCTTATCTCTACAATAAATCAAAAAATTAGCTGGGCGTGGTAGCGCACGCCTGTAGTTCCAGCTACTTGGAAGGCTGAGGTGGGAGGATCGCGGGAGCCCAGCAGGTCGAGGCTGCGGTGGCTGGGAGCGGCCACTTTACTCCAGTCTGGGCAACAGAGTGAGACTCCAACTCAAAAAAAAAAAAAAATCTTAAGTCAGTGATCTTAACTTTTACCTTAAGAAACTAGAAAATAAACAGCAAATGAAACTCGAAGTAAGCAGAAAATAAATAAATGAAAGATGAGAGTGGAAGTCAATAAGGTAGAAAACAAGTGTTAGAGAAATTCGGTAGAAAGAAAACTTCTTTTGTAGAAGATAAAAGGAATTGATAAATCTGTACCAGGACTGGTCAAGAAAAAATAGAGGTGACACAAATTGCCAATACCAAGAATGAGAGAGGAAATGTAACTACAGACATTATATATATTAGAAGGACAATAAGAGATCATTATGAACAACTTTATGCCAATCAATTAGACAATTTAGAAGAAATGGAAAAATATCTTACCAAAATTTACTCAAGAAGAAATAATTAGCTTCAATAACTATATAACTTAAAGAACTTGATTTATAGTTAGAAATTCCACAAAGAAAACACCAGACCAGATGGCTTTACTGTTGGATTCTACCATACATTTAAGGAGGAAAAACCAAATACAAATTTTCCACAGTCTTCCAGAAAATTGGAGAGGGCAGAACTCACTCTAGGCCAATCAGTCCAATTTTTTTGCATTAACAGAGTATTTAAAAACCCCAAACTATGGTCTTCTCAACAGTTGTAAAGTAAGCTTGACAAAATTCAACATCTATTCCTTATTAACTCTCAGTAAATTAGGAATAGTTATTTATGAAAAATCTATAGCCAATGTCATTTAATGTTGAAAAATGTAATGCTTTCCTTGTGCAGTCAGGAAGAAAGTAATGATGTCGGCTCTCACCTCTTCTTTGTGGTACTGAAAGGTTTGACAAGTGCAGTGAGGCAAGAAAACAAAGCCAAAATAAAAAGTAATAGGAAATGAATTTACTGAAACAGTCAAAAAACTAAATATATGAAACAATGATTTCAATATAGTGGACGTCAGGCTGTTAAGTATAGTGATCCCTGATTAATGGGAAACAAACAAATAGAGCCCTACAATTGACCCAGCTTACTCCCTGAGAACAGTTGCTAGGATGTAGGTAGTAGGGACCCAGGTATAAAGCAAACATTTCCCTGCATTAAAGAGATGGAACTGGGTTACTGAGAGACCAAGGCAGCTGGAGCTCTCAAGGCAGAGTGCTAAACAGGAGAGATGCATTGAGAGATTACTCGAGATCTGCAGCTTTCAAATTTTCAGCTGAGCATAAAAAATAAAAATAAACTCAGAAATAAGCAAAAGAAAGTACAACATGTCTTTTCAGTGTCTTACTAGAACATTGTTTAACAGACCTATTCAAGAATTATTGACTTTTTTAGGAGAAATTGTGTTCGACTTTACTGTTTGTTATCTCTAGTGCCCAATTCTCTGGTTATGTGAGTTATGTGTTAACAACTGAAAGAAATCTAGTAGAAAGGTTAACTCCAAAGGTTATAGTTTTATTACCCTGGAGTTTATTTACCAGTTTTGAATCTATCCTAGCAATCTTAAATCCAGCATTCTTTTTTCAAAAATAGCATGTCTATAAAATACACACTTCCTACAATATACTTGGAACCACCTTTACCATCTTTGTGATTCCATCACCAGTAAGTTAATGCATTTTTTACTTGGATCCATTCTGTTATTTTGTATAAAAGCTATATTTTTAACTTTTTGCATATTACATTGATTGCTTTGGACAGTCCACTGAGATGCCCAAATGGTACTTCTACCAGAACCAGTTAAAGAGTATTGCCCTTGAAGTGCACCTTATGGATTATTTAAGCTCAAATATACCTTTTCATTGATCCCTGGAGTAAATCTCAAGTGGAAATATAACTTTTAGCCTCTATCTCTTTATTCCTACCCTGTGTTTTTATTTGTTTCTGGTTCTTGGCCAAATTTGATTCTAGTTCTAATTTGCACACAGTTGATAAACTATTCTCAGTTGGTGATAGCAACAACTTGGGATCTGATTTAATGACCTGAACATTTGGTTATGGATATCAGCATAATGGAGGTTTATCCTGTCAGCTAAGACATGGCAGAATAAAGATTATTACTCTTCTTATTTGGAAATTTGCCTGTTTGTGAGTTCAAATCAAATAAGAGAACTTATTTTAGTATTTTTTTTCTTTTTTTAGAAACAGGGTCTTGCTGTGTTGCCAAGTTGGTCTCAAACTCTTGGCCTCAAGTAGTCCTCCCAAAGTGCTAGGATTAAAGGCATGAGCCACCATGCCCAACTCAAATAAGAAAACATTTTGTGCACATCAGAAGGGAAAATCCATTTGAGATCAGAACTAGTGAGATTTTGAGTTTTGTGTTTACTTTGATTCATGAATGAAGTTATAGAACTGAAGCTGCAAGCTCTGTGGGTCTCTAAATCTGTGTTTAAAAAATTCTAGCTGAGCATCGTGACTCATGCCTGTAATCCCAGCACGTTGGGAGGCTAAGGTGGGAGGATTGCTTGAGCCCAGAAGTTCAAGACCAGCCTAGGTAGGCAACATAGTGAGACCTCATCTCTACAAAAATTATAAAAATTAACCAGGTGTGGTGATGCACGTAGTCCTAGCTACTCAGGAGGCTGAGGCAGGAGGATTGCCTAAATCTGGGAGGTCAGTGCTGCAGTGAGCTGTGATCGTGCCACTGCACTCCAGCCTGGGCAACAGAGACCCCCCCCAACTCAAAACCAAAAAAAATTATTTACCTGCCATTATATGATTGTATAATATATTCCTATCTCTGAGTATATTAATTAATTATAATTTATGTTGACACAATACAAAACTTCCACACCTAATAATTCTTTTTTTATTTGTCACCTTTTTGATGGCATTAAGAAGATTATGTGGGTATGTGGCTATGTATGTTTGTATGTATCTCCAGTATTTTTAGTTATTTTTAACGGGAGGGGGTTAAGGTTGCCAGGTAAAATACAGGACAGCGGTTAAATTGGAATTTCAGATAAGCAGTGAATAATTTTCTTAGTATAAGTATGTCCAAAATACAAATTTAACTGGATATTCTATATTTTTTATAGTTTTTTATTGAGACAAGGAATATATAAAATTTATTGTCTTACTTTTTTTTTTTTTTGAGTTGGGAGTCTTACTTTGCCACCTAGGCTGGAGTGCAGAGGCACAATCATGGCTCACAGCAGCCTTGACCTCCTCAGCTCAAGTGATCCTTCCACCTCAGCCTCTATTTGAGTCCTTTGTCCATTTTTAAATTGGTTGTCTGCTTTGTTTGTTGTTGAGATGTAGGTGTTCTTTATATATTCTGGATATTAATCCCTTATCAGATACATAATTTGCAAATGTTTTCTCCCAGTCTCTTCTATGTTTTCTTTTGATGCACAGGTTTTTGATTTTTTAAATTTTCATTAAGTCCGATTTGTCTGTTTTTACTGTTTGGGCATCCTGTAATTTTTATTTACTAAACCTGGCAACCCTGTTGAGAATGTAGAGTTAATCAAAATAACCTCAACTACCATTACTAGAACTAGAAACATTACTTCTTTTTTCACATTGTCAATCTTTAGCCAGAGCCTTCAAAGATTTTTTTTTTTTTGAGTTGGAGTCTCACTCTGTCACCAAGACTGTAGTGCAGTGGCCGCTCCCAGCCACTGCAGCCTCGACCTGCTGGGTTCTGGCGATCCTTCCGCCTCAGCCTTGGAATTGGAGTTGGAGTTCACTCTGAGTTGGAGTTCACTCTGTCTCTCAGGCTGGAATGCAGTGGCACTATCACAGCTCACCACAGCCTTCACCTGGGCTCAGGCCATCCTTTCATCTCAGCCTCCCCAAGTAGCTGGGACTCAGGCATGTGCCACCATACTTGGCTTTTTTTATTTTTTTTGTAGAGACAGGGTCTCTCTATGTTGCCCAGGCTTGTCTCAAACTCCTGGACTCAAGCAATCGTCCCATCTGAACCTCGCAAAGTGCTTTGTCATGTATCCTTATGTTTCTCTGGTCTGTTGACAGTTTCTGAGTCTTTCCTTATTTTTCATGATCTTGCCAATTTTGAAGAATACTAGTCAAGTATTTTATAGAGTGCTCCTCACTTTTTTTTTTTAATGATTAGAATGATGCTATGGGTTTTTGAAAGAATACAACAGAAGTGAAGCACCCTTCACATTGCATCACATCAGGGGGTGCATGATATCAGCATGACTTACTGCTGGTCACTGAGCTGTGATCACTTGGTTAGAATATTTTCTGCCAGGTCTGTCAGCTTCAGAGTTTTTTGTTTTGTTTTGTTTTGAGTCTGAATCTCTGTCATCAAGGCTGGAATTCAGTGGCATGCTCATGGCCATTGCAGCCTCAACTTGCTGCGCTCAGGCGATCCTTCCTCCTCAGCCTTCCAAGTAACTGGAACTACAGGTGTGAGCCACCATACCTGGCTAAGTTTTTGATTTATTGTAGAGACAAGATCTTGCCAAGTTGCCCAGGCTGGTCTCGAACTCCTGGGCTCAGGCAATCCTCTCACCTCGGCCTCCCAAAGTGCTGGGATTACAGACTTGAACCACCACACCCAGCTACAGCTACAGAGTTACCATTTTTTCCTTTACATACTCTATTCTTTGGAAGCAGGTCACTCAAGGTGGGTACGTTAGGCTTCACCTCCTAGACATAGTAATAGCTGCATATACCATTTGAAATTAATTTGTAAGGATTTGACTGGGCTTAGTGGCTCAGACCTGTAATCCCAGCACTTTGGGAGGCCAAGGCTAGTGGATTGTGTGAGCCCATGGGTTCGAGACCTGCCCAGGCAACTTGGCAAGACCTCATCTCTACAATAAATCAAAAATTAGCTAGGTGTGGTAGTGTGTGCCTGTAGTTCCGACTACTTGGAAGGCTGAGGCGGGAAGGTCGCCGGAGCCCAGCAGGTCGATGCTGTGGTGGCCGTGAGAGTGCCACTACACTCCAGCCTGGGCAACAGAGTGAGACTCCAACTCAAAAAAAAAAAAATCTGTAAGGATTTGTTTCTGCTCCTCCCCTTATTTGTTTATTTGTATCTGTATGAATTCATGAATATTTATGTTACGCTTTGGGCAATAATTCAGTTTTGCTGCTCAAATTGTGCCAGCTTTGGTCACTGGGAGCTCTCCTAGTTGACTCCTGTGTACCTTTGATATGCCCCCATCATTTTGTCTTTTGAGTATTCCTTACTTTTTAGCACTAAAAGATACTCCAGGCCCATTGGTGTTTTCCCTTCCCCAACCCTAGAGTCAGTCATATTTTTACAGAGCTCTTGTTCCTTTTATTGGAGAATGATAGGTAGAAACCAAAATTTGGGCATAGGTGTGCTCACTGCTATTGAGATGTCACTGCTTCTAGATTCAGCAAACAGAGCAAGGAAATTTAAGTGTATTTACTAGCCCATATAACTATAAATATACTACATCCTACTCTTGTTCCAGATCTTAGTGGAAAGCCTTTCAATTTTTCCCTGTTAAGTATATTAGCTGTGGGTTTGTCATATATGGCATTTATCATGTTGACATATGTTCCTTCATACCCAAATTGTTGAGTGTCCTTATCATGAAGAGATGTTGAATATTATTGAATGGGTTCTTCAGCATCTATTGAAGTGATAATTTGATTTTTGTCTTGATTCTGTTGATATGATGCATCATGATTGATTTACATATGTTGAACAATTCTTGCATTCTTGAGATAAACCCCACTTGATCATAGAGAATGGTCTTTATAATGTGTTGTTGACCTCAACTTGCTAGTATTTTCTTGACAATTTTTGCGTCTATGTTCCATCAGAGATGTTAGCCTGTAGTTTTCTTTGTTGTGTGTGTACTCTTGGCTGGTTTTAGTATTATGGTAATGTTGGCCTTACAGAATGAGTTTCTAAGTATTCCCTCCTCCAGTTTTGTAGAACTGATATTAGTTCTGTAAATATTTGGAAGAATGCAGCAGTGAATCACTCAGACCCTGGGCTTTTCTTTGATGGAACACTTTTTTATTACTGCTTCAATCTCTTAATTCATTATTGGTCTGTTTAGGTTTCTGTTTCTTCATGTTCCAATCTTGGTAGGTTGTTTGTGTCCAGAAATTTATCTATTTCTTCTAAGTTTTCTAATTTGTTAACATATAGTTGTTCGTAGTAGTCTCTAATGATCCTTAGTATTTCTGTGGTACTTGGAATGTTTTCTTTTTAATCTCATTTAATTTGGGTTTTCTCTTTCTTTCTTTCTTAGTCAAGCTAAAGGTTTTTTATTTTGCTCATCTTTTTTCTTTTTGTTATTGTTTGTTTTATTTTGCTTGTCTTTTCAAAACCAACTTTTTGTTTCATTGATCTTTTATATTTTTTTGTCTTTTATTTCCGCTGTGATTTTTATTATTTCTTTCCTTCTACTAATTGGGCTTGGTTTGTTCTTGAAAAAAGATTATATGCAAAGCAACAACAACAAAATCCCCAAAAGTAGGTAGAATAACAGGAATAATTAAGACTGAAACAGTTGGGTGCAGTGGCTCACACCTGTAATCCCAGCACTGTGGGAGGCAGAGGTAAGAGGATTGCCTGAGGCCATGGGTTTGAGACTAGCTTGGGCAACTTGACATGAACTCATCTCCACAATAAATCAAAAAAATTAACCAGGTGTGGTGGCACATGCCTGTAGTTCCAACTACTTGGAAGGCTGAGGCAGAAGGATCGCCTGAGCCCAGCATATTGAGACTTCGGTGGCCATGAGTGTGCCACTGAAGTCCAGCCTGAGTGACAGAGTGAGACACTGACTTAAAAAAAGCTGTGTGCAGCCGGGCTCGGTGGCTCAGCCTGTAATCCCGCGCCTTTGGGAGGCTGAGGTGAGTGGATTGCCTGAGCCCGCGGGTTCGAGACCCGCCTGGGCAAGCGAGACCTTATCTCTACAATAAATCAAAAAAAAATCAGCCGGGCG